>JAQHUG010000080.1:783597-807166 GCA_028555095.1 Dicrostonyx torquatus
GACTGAGCTACCAAGGTCCAGTGGAAGAGCAGAAGGAGGGAGAAGATGAGCAAGGAAGTCAGGACCATGAGGGACTGGCTCTACACCACTTCTGATGGTTAGCCCTGGCATCTCCCCGTTGGGCATCATCCAGTCCTCTGGATCTTTGCCTGTGCCAAGCTCGAGAGTGTTGGGAATACAACGGGGACACCAGGGGGCAGCACATGGCAAGAAATCTTGGACGCCGACCGCAGCCCACCGCCAAACTTCCCTGCTGCTCTGGGTCCTAGTACGCACTTCCGTCGCTCTGAGGCTCCCAGAAACCCGGGCATCGGGAAGGAGCGCAAATTCCCCCTCCTTTGAGCCTCACGAGGAAAAGCTGGAGCTGGGTTCGCCAGAGCACACCAGAGCGGGCACTGGAGTCTCTCACAGCGCCGCCAGGGGCGCGGCGCTCGGCCACAGTGTGCTGGCGCGTGGGCGGCGGCGTCAGTCTCACATCGGTGATTCTGGAGAGGGCGGCTGGCTTCCAGAAGGAGTGGTCGCGGCCCCAGGGACCACCCGCCAGCTTAGAGTCTTCCCCTTTTGCCTCAAGGGACATCCCCGCGCCTATACCCACAGCTGTCACTTGTGCATGCTGGGGGGAGAGGGGACTCAAGCTCCCTGGAGTCCTCTAGAAGGATGCCTGGGTGTCGAATGCATCCCCAGGCTGTTCTGCAGAGCTGCCGAAGAAAGCAGTCGGGATAATGCTCCCAAACTTTCCTTCGCGGCTGCATTGAGAAGAAACATCCCTTCCTGAAGCTCGGGGAGAACCCAGAGTCCGGCGTCCACAGGGGAAAGGGCCAAGGCTGCGCAGGGGAAGTTCTCCGGAGCCCCGGAGGTGGCCTAAGGGGAGAGGGCCAAGGCAAGAAAGGTGTCCGCTTCTCAGTGACTGTGACCCCCCCCCCGCTCACCCCCCGCGCACGTGCCCGCGGTCTGGGAGAAGGTCCAGCCCGGCTGGTTGAGCGAGGCGGTGGCGTTCTGGTAGCCCAGGGGTGCATGGAGGCGCCGAGGGGGGCTGTGCGGCTCGCCTGCGGCGCGGGAGAGCGCGCACGCCGCACCTCGGCCTCCCCGGGGACCTGGCTGGCCTCTCCCCGTACTTCCTGCCGCTGGGCTCACGGGTGCGAGCGACGCGGCGGGACAGGTGTAGCCCGCAGTGGCCAGCCTCGCGTGTAGGAGGGTTGAGCCCGCTCAGCTGCCTGGAGTTGACTCGCTGCTCCAGGAACTCCGCAGGCAGGGTCAGCGTGTGTCACTTTGCAATACAGAGGCCATCGCCTCGGGCTGTCTGAGCTTCCGCTGGGGACGGAACCCTGCCCGCCTAGGCAGGGTGCAAATGCTCGCTATCCTTGGCGGGCCAGGCTCTGGCTCCTAGACTTAGGCGGCTCACTGGGCCCGCGCCGGCGCCTCCCCCATGCTGCTTGGAGCGTCCTGGCTGTTGGCGTCCAAGGCGGCGGCCACTACAGCTCGGAGCGAGGGCGACGACAGGCAGGGTGAGCAGCAGCAGGAGGCCCAAGCGAGGACTGACGAGGATATGGACGAGTCATCGCTGCTGGACTTGCTGGAATGCTCCGTGTGCCTGGAGCGCCTGGATACCACCGCCAAGGTGTTACCATGCCAGCACACCTTCTGCCGCCGCTGTCTGGAGAGCATCGTGTGCTCGCGCCACGAGCTACGCTGTCCCGAGTGCCGCATCCTAGTGGGCTGCGGTGTGGACGAGCTGCCCGCCAACATCCTGCTAGTGCGCCTGCTGGATGGCATTCGCCAGAGGCCCCGCACGGGCACCAGCCCGGGGAGCAGCCCTCCTGCGCGCCAGGGCCCCGGAACATTCCCGGCGCTGGCGGGTGTTCCAGGAGGCGCGACCAGCAGTCCCCCGCGTTCCCCGGTCTTTCTTCCAGCCGCGGCAGGCAGCTCTACCTCCAGTTTGTGCAACGTGGCGACTAACAGGAGCGTACCAGTGGCTAAGGTAAAAATCTGCCCCAATGACATGGCGCCACTGTGTGGGAAAGTGGATGCTTGTGCGCACGTGGATGTACGAGTAGTCATGGTCAGAGGCTCTTCCGTGGCCTACTGGTTTGCTTTATTCTTTAACAACTTCTCTGTGCTCCAGGGTTCTGCGTAGCTTTCAATTCCCACTTAACCAACTCTTGGATACATCCCATCAGAGCACCTCCTAACCCTTATCCCAAACTTCATATGGGCACCTAAGTTGCTTCCCAAGTCTTAGAGCACTGTGCTTACACCTGCCCCCATGACCAGTTCATCAGTTCATATGAACCATCCTCTCACTTTCGCTAGGTGGATTTGACTAGGCCTGGTCTGCCTGCCTGCCTGCCTGCCTGCCTATCTATCTATCTATCTATCTATCTATCTATCTATCTATCTATCCATCCATCCATCCATTTTTCCTGACTCTCTGTGTCTGTCTATCCATTTATCCATCTATCCTGACTGTATGTATTTGTATCTCTCTCTCTCTCTCTCTCTCTCTCTCTCTCTCTCTCTCTCTCTCACTCACTTTTTGTTACCCTTCCAAATCCCCAGAAACAACCATCTTCCCCTACACCTCCGGAGTCTTTCTCCTCGCCCTCAGTTCACCAGTTGGGAACTTACTGCTTATTGGTCCCCTGGTTCTGATCGCTGACAGGGAACTGATGGCCTCGAACCTGCTTAACTGTCTGCTTAAGGGGGACAGGGCAGAGGGCAGAGTGGGCAGACGCTGCCCCGAGAATGACGAAAACTCTAGGAGTTTGCCTAGAGTCACCAGAAGTGTGTGGTCGTAACCTCAGGGTTTGCGGCATTCTCTTGCCAAGCCTGGGTCCTCTTATGGTCTCTTAGGCAGGGTTATTTTCCCACATGGACCGTTGTTTGAAATTTTCATTATTAGATTTTGTACACCTGCATTATATAGACTTTACTACTTCTGTTTCAGTTGGAAGACTTTTTCTGGATGACTAAATTTGAGTTTCCTGTTGACCGGGAGAAGGGTAGTCAGGGAATAGTTCTTTCTTCTTAGGGTCGTCGTTGAAGGACCAAAATTTAAATTGGACTCTAGTTGTGGTTGAATCCAGCTATACACTCCATTAGAGGCTCAGAAGCTTTTCGTTCTTGTCAGTGTTGTTTGTAATCTAATATTAAAATTAAAGGTTTTTATTTGCAACATTAGTTGGTTGCTTCCTCCTGCTTCAGTAATTATGTGAGCTTTTGAGCTATGACTCCTATGAGGTGCTCAGGCATTTGATGACTGCCAACAGACCTCGGTCCAGTTCACCTTGAGGAGTGAGGTTGGTCTGATGCTTACCCGGAAGCCTCTGATAGAGGAAAGGCACAGCCTCGGACAACTCCTGGAACCTATCGCTCTTCAGTGCGTTCTTTAGGACTTGTCCATGAGGCAGAAGCTTGTGGCTTTAGCAATAGTACTTGAGTATAAGGAATTCGTGTTTGGTTCTTTACGATTTTGAGATGTTGGAGGTTGGTGTTCTGGGTGGCCATGTACACCGTGGTTCGGGATGTCTGCACTTCTGGGAATTTGAGAACGTATCGTCTCTCTTTGTGTCTGTCACCTAGAATGCAGGCTTTCTTTCAGTCATCTCAAAAGGACCAAGTTCAGGTTTTGGGGAAAAGTTAGAATTAAATCTAGTGCTATTTGGCCGTTTTCAGAGAGGAAAGTAGCAGAGGCAGAGATTGCAGTATTTGGAGCTTTTGTTCTTGGTTTTTAGTAGTCACTGGGTTTCTTTTTGATCAGCTGGAAGCCGTGCGTGCTGTCGTCACACTACCACTGTGGGGAAACAGCATTAGGTCTCGATGAGCAGTCTAGGGGACAGTGATGGGTGTGAAAAGAGAAAGGGATCGAAACTGCGTATTATGTAGGTGTAAGCCACCTGTGAACTTAGTAGGCAGAGACCAGCTAAAAACTGCCTCCAACAGACTCTTGGTACTCCACTCTCCCTAAAATTTACATTGATGTTTTCTAGTGAGGCTGAATTCTGGATGTTGCTTCCTGTTGTTTAATACATGGGTACTCATTCCACCGTTTAACAAATGCCAAGTATGACCTAGTAGTAACCTTAAATGTCACATTTCCCCTTTCTTGATTAGAAGGTCTCAGATCTTTGGGGCTAATGGAGATACGTAAACTTTTAAGGTGTATACATTATGGACAGGTATCTACCCAGCTTATCTACATTCTTAACTCAATTACAGCCGAATTTGGAGACTGCATCAGGTATAGAATGCACTGAAGTTCTGATTGGTTTCATGCACAGGTCACAAAATGTTTGAGTGGAGTCTCGGTTGTCTTCGGCATACTGGGGAGTCCCCTACCTGACAGATTTGAGATGACTCTTTAAAAGACAAATCAGTTACTGCTGCTGCCTCTAGAAATGTTGTACCAAGTTAGAAGTGCCCATTGCCTAGTTTGGGATTATTGGTATCTTTATCTGCTGCTAAATACTGTTAAAGTGCCATTGAGAAGTCTGGCTGGAAAGGTAGTGTAAACCTAGTGAAAATTTTGGAATGTGTGCTAACTTTCTCAACCTAACTTGTTTATTGTCTTGAAAGTTTTGCGAGGAAACCCCTTTAATATCCCAAACTATCACCAACTGGGTTGTGTTAGGACAGTCTGAGAGTTCTATGAGGACTGGGCTGTAGCTCAGTGGCACCGTACACGTCTAGTAGGCCAGAGACCCTGGTTCCCATCCCTAGCAATCCAACAAACAGAAACAGGAAGGCAGTCAGGCAAATGAGGATTCTGCCCAAAGGATATTATGGTTTCAAACTGAATCATTTGGAGACTGAGTTTTTAATATGAAGGATTTAGTAAAGACTTAAGTGTATGCTAATTCCTACTTTCACAAGTGCTTTTATTTTGAATATTCTTGGCTTTTATTTGGACATATATAGAACCTATTCACTAATTATCTTGTGCCTATCTATATAACCTATCTTGGTCTCTCGCTGTGAACCTGACCAAACAGAGTGGGAAAAGAGCTGTTCTTGGCTCTTTAGGAGGCCATTACAATCACTGGCTGGTATTGGTGCAGAACCCTGTGAGGTTTGAGAGGAAAGATGTTTTCACATTCTAGAAAGTTTAACAGTACCTTTGATGACATAAAAGCAGGCTCAAGGGCGAATAACATAGGTTGTTAATATTGTGTCTTCCCTTCTGCCCCTCCCCTGTGCTGGGTCTGGAACATATGTGTGGATACTGTGCCACGAGTTTTACTGTTGTCCTGTACTGTGTATTTTTCTGGCTTGTTGTTTCTTCAGCAGTGAGACAGGGTCTCATGGCATCCAGATTGTCCTTGAATTGCTTCTGCGTCTAAGCATTACTGTGAACTCAACCTCTGTGTGCCTTCACCTCCTGGGTGTGCTTAATTCTGAGAGAAACCAGATAGCCCGCACAGTAGCAGGCAGCTGGTGACGTGAGAACGCTGACCAGGGCAGAGGGTGTCTGAGGTGTCTGAAACAAAATTCACCTGATCCCTAGTCATCAAAGTTGAAGAGGTTGTATCTTTCCCTTTTAATGCTGCTGAGGGCTGAACACAGTAATTCTACCGACTGGATGGAGAAGTGAGCCTTTTGTGGCCCACGGAGATTGATATCTAGGTGTGTCACCTGTGTTAGGCTGTGTCCTCCAACCACAATCCTTTGCTTCTCTGTCTGGCAAACCGTCAGCCATGCGGGAATAGATATGCTTGGATTCTGAAAGGAGCCAGATACCCCACAGGGAATCAGACACTGGTGACATGAGACCCTAGCTGTAGTCCCCTCTGGTTGGGACACTTGGAGTGTGAAAAAAGCACTTCAGAGGCAACAACATCTGGTGCTGTGCTTTTAATAGTGGTTATTAGTGAATAATCCAAATTACCCTTCCCTGAGCACCTATCGTGTGTCATGGGTTATGCAGAACATTTTATCTATTTTTTTAAAAAAAATGTTTTGAGACACAGTTTCACTCTCTGACCCATGCTAGCCATGAACCCTTAATCCTCCTGCCTCAGATTCTAGAGTGCTTATGTTATGAGGTGTGTGCCACCATGTGTGAGCTTTCCTGCAGCCCTGTGAGGTCTCCAGGAACATAGGTCAGAAAATCAAGAATGTAAAGCTTCCTTTTGCTGAGTGGCACGCCGTTAGCAGGATATTGGAAAGATGAGCTTTGGCCTGAGTGCCTCACTGGCTTCGAGGAATCTGGCTTTAGCGGAATCTTCTTATTCCATGAAAAACTAGCTAACTGAGAGACACGGTCCCAAACAGAAGCAGAAGTGACCTCTTTATGTGGTTCATCCACCCCAAATTAAACAAATGCTCTTCAAGCTTAAGGCTGCTCTTGCATAGACATGGGGATTGTAGAGCATTGTGGTGGCAGGAGTGTCCCCTCATCTGTTATGGTTTGAGCAGAAGTGACAGTAGCCCTGCACAGATCATGCTGAGCAGCCCATCCTAAAAGCCACACATTCCCATCCTCTAGCCCGAAACCAGTTTTTGAGAAAGGCAGTGGCTGCAGGTGGCACCTTGGTGCGACCACAGCCAGATACAGAGACAGGAAGGTTTCCCTCCAGTCTCTAAGTACACAGGCAGAGTGTGGTCTGGACACCGTCATAGACTTCCCTTGCGTCTTGGGACTGGTGCTGTACTAAGACATTGCCTCTCATCATCTTCTCTCAGAGCTGAGGCCCAGGACCTCTCCTAGGGCTTGTGGTAGTCCTTATTGACGAAGAGGTAGGGAAGGGGACTCTGGGGCCTAAGGATGGCACAGGGGTCAGGAACTCTAGCACAATAGTTTTAATTCTGACTTCCTTACTTTCTTGCCACCTGTCTGTGGGCAACTAGGTTACCCTCCTGGGGTCCTGTTAGTGGGTCTATTGCATAAGGAACCTAAGTTAAGGGTGTATGTGGAGAATTATTTGTGTGTGTGCACAGGGGGGAGAGAGAGAAAGAGAGAGAGAGAGAGAGAGAGAGGGAGGAAGACAGACCTTACTTTGCTTTTAGATTCTAAGTCATCCTGTGTTAAGGAGATTTGGTCATGGACCCTCAGTGAACATCTAAGCCCCATGGCTATTGGAGTCTCTTTCATGTTTTCCACTGCTTCTGCCCAGTTTTATCTTTCTTATCACAGCCCGTGTCCCTGATCTTTATAAGCATCATTAAAGCGAAGAAGAAAACCCCAATGACACCCCCAAAGAAAAAGAAAAAGGCAAGACTGCCATTTGCTTTAAGAAGGACAGCAGGGGAGGACCATTTTGCTTAGTTGTGGACCCAGCTGGCCGTGGACACTCCTGAAAGCAAGCTCTTCTCCTTGATCTGCAGGAAAGAGAAAGCTCTGCAGTTGCCTGGGACTGAGCAGCCCCCATGGTGGGGGCGAGCAGATCTGTCCCATTGTTTTCTTCTGTGGCCCTCTGAGCAGGGTAGAATCGGTTCTCAGTTATATGGTTGTTTCTGATGAGTATTTTAGTTCAGCCTGTATTTAGTTTCTGCCTCTTCCAGTCAGCACCATCTTATTCCAGGCACCTTTTTGAAATAAAATATCAGTGAACACTTAGCTCGGTGAAAGCGTTCTTCATAGGGTCTCTCGAAGAGGCCAAGGTCAGTTTTTATCAGGTTTGCTGTGCTTGGGAGAGCTCCCAATTTACTGAATGAGAAATGCATACTCCATGGGCATTCTATTGGAATTTTAATTAACCTTTAAAAATAGGCTGTCAGGCTGAAGGTGTCTGCAGTAGTGACTCAGGAGCTCTGTTAGCACATTGCATTGCGGCCCCCTTAGATCACTGAGTTCAAATGGAATTCCGAAAACCTAAATGATATTTGAATTCTACTACAGTTTTGTGTTCTCTCTCTCTCCCTCTCTCTCTTTCTATCCTGTTTTTTTGAAATAGGGTTTCTTTGTGTAGCTCTGACTGTCCTGGAACTTTCTCTGTAGACCAGGCTGGCCTCGAACTCACAGAGATCCGCCTGCCTCTGCCTCTCGAGTGCTGGGGTTAAAGCTGTGCACCACCACCGCCCCTGATCCTCTCACGTTCTCTTTACGCTCATTTTAACTCTCAGTGACTTATGTATGCCTAGAGACGGAACTGTTTGTGGGCACCTTAAAGAGGCTACATGTGGTTCGTGTGATACTTCTGCTTTACATGTGTTTATACTGCTCTGATACACAGGTTATCTGTAAGCATGAACTGCTTCATGGAATGTGTATGTAGTACTCACATGAATTCATGAGTTTCATATGAGCCAGGGTTTGCAACTCCGATCAATAGAAGTGGAAAGAGAGAATTTAAAAACATCATCTCCCAAGGGCAGATGCAGTATCCTCAGAGAGTAGGAGAGAGGTCCTCAGCAGTGTGCAGAAGGAGGAAGGGCCGGCTTCAGCAGCGCACCTGCGGTATACCAGGCGTTTGCCCGTGTAGAGGGTGGACAGGAGGTGCCTGGGATAAAAACATTCATGTTTATTTATAATTAATTGTATTTGTTTCCATTAAGTTACATAGCTGGGTATGTAGAGGAAAACATGTACCTATATCTTTCCCTTCCTTCCTTCCTTCCTTCCTTCCTTCCTTCCTTCCTTCCTTCCTTCCTTCCTTCCTTCCTTCCTTTCTTATCTAGCAGAAGTTTTTCCAGGGCTAAGGATTTATCTTAGGGCCTTGCGTATGCTATGCAAAGGGTTCTTTTCTTTGGTTTAACCAAGGACGAACCCAGAAGTCCGAGAGAGAGGAAAGTGAAGTGATCTTTGGCATAAATCAGATAATAGTTAGAAGGTATAGCAAATGTCATCAGACACAGTGAGTTATAATCAAGAAGATGCTTTTGTTGCAAAGATGGTGTCTCCTGCAGGTTTGCTTACCAATGATGCTGTTGGATTGGAAAGGTCAAAGCATTCTTCAAACAATTGTTAACCTCCAAGGAAAACTCTTGGGAGGCCTTGAGCAGTCACTAGGAAGGACATGTTATCTTCCCAAGGCCTTGCCCATGTAGACTATCTTTGCCCAATGAATGCAGTGAGAAGACACAGATATTTATTATGTAGAGTTTATAGAAATGTATAGCGATGAAGTGGTGGTCCTTCAGCCGTGTGTGTAGGAGGAAAATGGAGACTTAGTCGTTTTCATTGTCAAATAATCCGTGATCTTGCTGTTGCCAGGACTAGAAAGCTGTTTTAAAACCTAGCATACTCTTCCTCGTGAGGCAAAGTGACAAGCAGATTTTGAGTCCTGTGCTGGCTAATCTGATATCAACTTGACAATTAAGAAAATGACTCCATAAGATCAGCCTGTAGGCAAGCCTGTAAATATTTTCTTAATTAGTGATCAGTGGGGGAGGGCCATTGATTGTGAATGGTGCCGTCTCTGGGACAGTAGCCCTGGGTTCCATAAGAACCTCCAGGTTCCTACCCTGTTTGAGTTCCTATCCTGACTTCCTTCAATGATGACTAAATGTGGAAATGTTAATCAAATAAACCCTTTCCTCCACTTGCTTTTGGTCATGGTGTCTCATTGCAGAAGTAGAAACCCTGAGACCAGTACCATTCACAAATTATATTTCTTCTTGCATTAAATTGCTTCATTTAGAGAAGGGTCAGGACAGCCTCTGGGCAGCCTCTAATGCAACTGTGTTAATGCCTTGGCAGTTTTGTGTTTGGAGCTGTACAGATGGGAAGAGTTCAGGACTGAAAGACAATGCATACACGTTTGCATTCATGGGCAGGTAGAGGTGAGTCCCACATCACTGCTTTAAAGAAGTGGAATTGTTTATTGACCAGAGGGAGAGTTGTGAAATACTAAACTGTTTTCACATCACTCACGGCAAGGTCCGTAGAGAACACAGACGAACAGACGCTTTCGCACTTTCAGCCCTGGGTAGCCCCTTCACGGACCATTGACTCTCCAGCACTGTAGTCATTGTAACCTTTGTAAAGGACGTATATTTGTGCACATGCATGGTGCATGCGATTGGCGTTTATGTCTGGTATGCAAGCTTGGTTGTTCATGGCCAGCATACATGGTTAGTGATCACGTTTGGTATGAACGATTAGTGCTCCTGGCTGATGTGTAAGATTAGTTGCTCATGGTTGAAAATCATGGTTCAAACCATGTGATTGGTGTTCATGGTTGCTCTGTTGTTCATTGTGGTATGTGGTTGGTGCTTATTTATTTTTTTTTAAAGATTTATTTATTTATCATGTAAACAACATTCCATGTGTGCTTGTAGCCAGAAGAGGGCACCAGATCTCATTATAGATGGCTGTGAGCCATCATGTGGTTGCTGGGAATTGAACTCAGGACCTCTGGAAGAGCAGTTAGTGCTCTTAACCACTGAGCCATCTCTCCAGCCCTGGTTGGTGCTTATGATTGATACACGGGGCCGATGGTTGTGGTTGTATGCATGATCGAAACACATGGTTTCTATGTGTGATTGTTGCATTTGGTTGATGATTCTACTGGCCACAATGTGGTTGGTGCTCATGACTGGTGTTTGGGGTTGGCGCTCCTGCTTACTGTGCATGGTCATTACATGCGGTTGATGCTCATAGTTGGGTGTACATGGTTGACGCTTGCAGTTGTTATCTGTGTTTGGTATCCATGGTTGGCATCTGTTGGTCCTCATGATCAGTATACAGAACTGTTATGTGTTATGTATTATGTGTGGTTGGACTGCTCCCTTCCCTTAGTTCCACGTTCAGCCACCGAAACTTTACTCCTTTGTCGTTTGTGAGCCATGATTTTCCTTGTAATACGGATGTTCCTTTTATTTTTGTCCTCCAAACATCAGCAACCTATTTTCCCTCTGAATTTAGACGTTGTAGAAGCTGCTCTTCCAGAGGTCCCTATAAGATTAATAGCTAGTCTGCTAAGTGTGGTTGGTGTTGGCCATGATGGCTCCTTTGTCTTCCCAGACTAATCCATGAGTCCTTTTTAACAAATCAGCGCCAGAGCTGGCCCCATGGACCACATAATGCCTTTGCTGCTGCTGGTGGCCTTGTGGGCTGAGAAGCCCTTCCTTGTGACTGCCCTTCTGGGATTGTTATGAACTGGATCTAAAACACCTGTGATGAGTAGGTCTCTTGGTGGTAACTGGGTGGGTGTTTTTGTGGACAATGAGAGGTCAGTGCCATGGCAGGGCATACCTTCTGTGGCCAGGTGCCAGGCAGCTTCGTGTGAGAGAAGACGACGTTGCGAACAGTTTACTCTGCTGAAGCCCAGGAATTTTTTTTTTTTTTTTTTTACTTTTATCATTCTTCCTTCTGGGCATTTCTGATTCCATTTTAATTTCCACGGGTTGTTTGTAGTGCTCTTTGCTCATTTTTCCCGTCTGGGCTGGATGCTTTTCTGGTACTTAGCTGCTCTGTGGCTCTTTGAAGTTAGCAACTTCTGGGTCCCTCCCTGGAGGAAGTGCTCACTAGCCAGTAATCCTATGATGTGGGATGTCCTTTGTTGTTTATGTGTTGCTTTTATTGGTTGGCGAATAAAACTGTCTTGGCCAATGGCTTAGCAGAGTAGAGCCAGACAGGAAATCCAAATATATATATATATATATATATATACATGTATATATATATATAGAGAGAGAGTATATATATATATATATATATATATATATATATATATATAGAGAGAGAGAGAGAGAGAGAGAGAGAGAGAGAGAGAGAGAGAGTAGGCAGGATCAAGGAGACACCGTGTAGCTGCTGAAGGAGAAAAACACCCGAACCTTACCAGTAAGCCACAGCCTCGGGGTGATGTACATCCACTTCTATTCTATTATCATCGTGATAGTAGAAATGGGTTCATTTAAGATATAAGAGCTAGCTAGAAATATGCCTGAGCCATTGGCTTAACAGTATTGTAATTAATATAGTTTTTGTGTGATTATTCGGGTCTGGGAAGCCAGGAAACCAAAGCAGAGTCTTGGTTTACAATCCTATTTTAACCCTCACATGTTAGCCCTTCTCCCCTCTACAGTGACCTGGAGGAGAGCCAAGAGCCTTGTGTGACTTTTGAGCCCTGCCCAACTTCTCCACTGACAGGGTAGGCACCGGAAGCAAGGACTGTTGCTGATCCCACTGGCCATCCTGCTGGCAGGTTCTTCATGTTGTTGACTGAGGCTTGAATTAGCTGCAGGTTCTCTGTCATGAAGGCTAATGTGGATCTAGGGTCTGGGCCCGAAGAAAGATGGGTGATAACTTGGGGATTACAATGAAGTTTGAGAGGAGGCTTAATCATTTCATAAGTCCTAACAGTAGCAAGAGTGAGTGAGAGCAGGGAGAAGAGGGGTTCGGAGCAGTCACTGAGGTCATGTCTAGTGCTGCTGTGGGACCTCATCTTCTGTCATGCCTGCTTATGTGTGATTGCCTCTTCTCTATGTCCTCTATTGGTGTGTGTACCCTCTAAGATGCCACCGAGCCGTCTGGAAGTTCTAAATCTCAGTTCTGCATAGGCTGCCCTGCAGCTGCTTGGACAGCCATCCATTGCCCTTCCTGTTTAGAACCGTGGTGTTCCTGGTCTCTTCTGGGTGGATTTTTGGTAGCCCTGAGACCTGATAAACTCTGTGTTCCCCTTTCTTTGACACCTTCCCTCTCCCTACTAACACCTTTCTACTTGTGGTCTTTGATTTATCCTTAAAAATTCACATGTAAGCCAGGCGGTGGTGGCTCACACCTTTAATCCCAGCACTCGGGAGGTAGAGGCAGGCGGATCTCTGTGAGTTCGAGACCAGCCTGGTCTACAAGAGCTAGTTCCAGACTGACTCCAAAGCTGCAGAGAAACCCTGTCTCGAAAAACCAAAAAAAAAAAAAAAATCACATGTAATCTGGAGAACTATCTTAGTGATAGAGCATTTGCCTAGCACGTGCAAGACCCATCCTAGCACCACCTCCCAAATAAAAATATTCATGTTAATTTTCTCTTCTATCCAGAATGTGCTGGGCAGAATAGTATGTGATTTCAGTACCCCTGGGGGGATATTTGACCAGATTTAGAATAAGATATGTCTCCCATGACTTCTCAGAGCTCGGTGCACCCCAGTACCCCATGCACTTTCACTGTTAAAAGCTGAGCCTACTGGGGCCTTAGAGAGAGAACAGGGCTGCCTGATGGGCTTGAAGACTCAGGGTGAGCAGGGAAGTGCGTGCCATGAGCTAGCTCCTGGTTCTCTGTAGAAAGAATGGGCTTCATAAAGTCACTGTTGTAATTTAAAAAAGGGGGGGCACAAGAGAAAGACGCCATGCAACAGAGTTCACATGGAGGAACTTTTATTAGGGGATAGGGAACATAAAAAGGGGGAAGGTGAGGGGAGAGACTGGCCTCTGGGGAGAGGAGCAGTAGAAGAGGAGAGAGAGCAGAGAGGAGAGGGAGGAACAGAGGGAGGAGAGAGAGAGAGAGATAGAGAGAGAGAGAGAGAGAGAGAGAGAGAGAGAAGCAAAGAGAGAGAATTAGAGAGAAAGAGAATGTCAGGACCCCAAGGGCAGGTCAGTACAGATGCCTGAATGCTAACACTCCTCCCTTTTTGTTTATTATAAAAAGGTAAGGTGTTAGAAAGGGGTTGCACGTGAGGCAAGGATAAGACTGCTTCCTGCAGACCTGGGGTTGTCGTTCACCTTTGGGGGACCTGGGAAAGCTGGGGTGCTGGCCATGTCCTGAAGTATCTGACTGTTTCACTTCACTGTCCAGGCTCTGTGGAACCGTCAGGCGTCGGCCTGGACCTGGCAAAATGCTGTTTGAGGTAGACCCAAGTTGACTCCCTAGGGCTTAAAGCACCCGATCCTTTCCCCATCACCCCATGGACATGTTTGATGGTCTTAACACCTCTAACCCCATGGTCAACAGCTATCTCTACCTTATGGCATTTGTGTCTTCTCACAAAGACTTTCTCTCCAAGCAGGTTCCTTTCTGTGTCTTACAGATACCCATCTCCTCTCTACAGATCTAGAGTGAGTCTCTCTGTCCCTTAAGGGATGTAGTGGCTAGCACCTTCCTGGATGTCTTCAGAGGAAGCCGATGGGGTGCTCGCTTCTTGGGACAGCAGCCATAGGATGGTGCTGAAGAGTTTGCTGGAAGGAGGGAGGCATAGGGAGATGGTGTGGCTCTGTGTGTTGGAAGTTGCTTCAGGGGACTTTGTATTCTTTGATGGGTGGTAGCAGGTCTGCATTGATGGGCAACCTTTCTCTCATTAGGGCTGAAGGAAGATTAGCTCTTGGCTAATCACTCCAGTTGGCTGCATGCACCAAAGAATATTAGCTCTGCGTCTGCTACTTGCCATTTGCTATCTGGTTAATAGATGGGAGAAGAAGTCAACACTTGAGTGAATTATTTTGTAGCATGAAATGGGATGCTAAACATAGTGCTGTAAATGTTCCAAAAAAGACGCCTTGTCAATTATTCAAGAGGGGCACATCAAGGTCTCATTGCTTCCTATTGATTGCTACTTTTCTCAAAAAAGATTTATTTGTCCACTGTTCATTGAGTGACCTTTCCAGTACACTTCCCTGCTTCTAGGTTTTATGGCATCTGGTTTAGTAATACAGATTTCTCTTGTAAATATCTGGAAACTAATAAGCGGTCTTTAGGTAAAATGTCCAGCATTGGAGTCTGACCTTTTATTATTCACTTCATCACGAATACATATCAATATCATGTACCTCTGCATATATGTATATACATTTACATGTATACTTATGATTTTAAGAAGCTATGTTTATTATTAGTGATTGGCTTGGCAGTTCACATATTTGACTAAAAGCTTCGGGGAATAGATGAGTTTTGCTTATTTTTGGGTTTGCTTAAGATGACTCAATCCCTTAAAATAGACTGTAGGTAAGACAAGTTGGTCTGGGTGAGTTTCTCTGTGTATGTGTGGGATCTAAGTTAGAGGAAGGGACCCTCTGGCCAAGTCATCTGCTGTGTACTTGTTAGTTTTTATGTATGTGTCTGTGTAATAGGAACACTGTGTTGTCTCTGAGGTTGGGGCCCTAGCTGTTCTGCCTGCTTGCTTTAGGACTTGGAGATGCTGGCCTTCTGTAGCATCTGTTCCATCCCATCACCACCTGTGCAGAGCATGCTGTAGGTCCAGAGGGACCAGTGTGTAGTACCTGTCTTGAGGCTACGGCTCCATTAGTCATCATTGTTAGGCTCGCTGTCAAGAGCCCATTGCAAACCATTGCAGTGAGGGTTTCTTGATGGCACTTTCTGCCGTTCGGAGCAGATTGGCAAGACGTGATAGCTCCCACTGTGTACAGTCACACGTGCGGGCCACCGCTTCTCCGGAATGAGAGGAGGGTTGAGTAATTGGCTTTGGGGAATATTGTTGCTGACTGGTGCCATTTGGATGAGTAATAGACCCCATTAGATCACAATAAAATACTTGATTCCGTATAATTAAAAATGGCATTAGTCAGGCAGAAGCTCCAGCATTTAAAACTGTGAAGAGGATAATTTCAAAGGCTGCACAGTACGTTCATGATTGAGGCAGTACATAACCTAGAGGGTTTGCGTCTCCGCGTTACAAGACGTGGTCATAGACAGCCTGGCAGGGCAGCTGCTATTCATTTAGGCTCAGATATTTGTAATGAGCAACTATGGCAGTTAAAAATGTTTCTGATGAGTTCACAGCTTGCGGAACAGTTCTGATTTGCAATTTTAACAGAAAAAGAAGTCCTATAATTTACTTTTTGATGAGTAGGCAGAACCCAGAAGAACATGGCAGTCTTTATTTCCCTGTTTGTATTTTCTGCTTCAGCTCCGAGTTCTTTCCTCCTTCTCTCATTTATTCATCGGTCCTACCTTATTCAGACGCTCAGGTCCAGCATGCTACAGGAGTCAGACAATACTGGAGGACTCTGGGGAAGGGCTGCATCAAATCTGGACGTTCTCTGCCCTCCTGCAACCTGGTCTCCTGTAGATCCCTTGGCTCCGAGTTGAGAAACCTTTGGCTTGGCATAAGCTCCATTCTGTTTAATCAAGAGCCGAGTGTCTGGCACACAGCTTCAGTTATTAATACTCCGTTATTAATATTCATATTGGCAGTCATTTGCACTTCTAAACTGCTTTCATCTCAAAGATGATCACATATCCTGTGAATCTTAGATGAGCAACTTCTACTGTGGGCATGGGGCCCTGAAGCAACGCAACCTCTTTGAAGGGGGCTCACTTGTTCAACTAACAAGTGTCAGGACAGCCCACATGTTGTAGGTCTTTTTAAGATGTCTTCCTTATCTGTAACCTGCCACTCATGGTCCACAGTCATTTTACAAGTGTCTTTGAGCCCTACAAGCTAGGGATGGACCTCTGTGGTTGGATTAGTTACCTTTCTATTGTTGTGATAAAACATCATTACAAAGGCTTAATAGAAGGATTTATTTGGGCTTCTCATAGATGCCAGAGGGTTAGGGTCCACCGTGATGAGATGGCATCACAGCAGGTGGCAGACATAGTGGTTGGAACTGGAAGCTGAGGATTCACATCATGAGCTGAGAGCACCAGGCAAAGGGAGCACACTGGGAAGGGCACAAGGCTATTGAAACCTCAAAGCCCACCCCCAGTGACACACTTCCTCTAGCAAGCCATGTCTCTTGAACCTACTCAAGTAGCTGCACCAACTGGGGACCAAGTATTCAAACATCACACCCTCTGGGGACTGTTCCCATTGCTTGTTCCCACAGGCACTGTGGTGCCAGCCACACTGCAGAGAACATGGTTTGGCCAGAACTTATGTCTTGTTTGGAATCTGGGACTCTCTAGACATTGACTAAAATGTCAATAAGCGCATACACAGACACACACAGAGACACACACACACACACACCCTAAATGTAATGGGGGATATTTCACAGTGAGATTTTTTTTTGTGCTCTAATTGAACATAAATTTAGATTTCAGAATAATGGGGAATTCTTTTTACTGTCATTTCAACCAATTATAATATATTTATATGTCTATATGTTCTATATAACATATATTTGCTATGGTCAGATACCTGACAAGAAGCAAGTTAACCAACGAAAAGCTTTTTTTTTTTGTCACAATTTGAGGAGATAAAGTTCATCATTGTGGGGGAAAAGCACCAGGCAAAGAGAGCACACTGGGAAGGGCACAAGGCTATTGAAACCTAAAAGCCCCCCCCCCCCCCCCCAGTGACACACTTCCTCTAGCAAGCCATGTCTCTTGACATGAGCATGAACTCATCTTATTTGGACCAAGTCAAGAAGTGAGGCTAGAGTATAAAATCTTGAAGCTTAGTTTCAGCAACTTACTCTTCCAGTGAGGATCTACCCCCTGGGGGTTCCTCACCTTTCCTAAACAGGAGACTGAGCATTCAGACACATTGAGCTTATGGTGGGCCTTCAAACTTCAACATTCTGTCTTTGGCTCAGGACTGTCTCATAATGCAAAAGTCCACCCATTCCAGCTTCTAGAATATCTCCATAGTCCTTAACAGTGTGAGCATTTCAAAATTTCCAAGTATCTTCTGAGACATAAGGCAATCTTCCCCCAGGGCTGGAGAGGTGGCTCAGCAGTTAAAAGCACTGACTGCTCTCCCAGGACTGGGCCTGATTCCCAGCACTCACAAGGTGGTTCACAATTGTCTGTAACTTCAGTCCTATGGGATCTGATGCCCTCAGATCTGGCTGATGCCTCAGACTGGCATCTGGGGCACCAGACACACAACGGATGCACAGGAATACATCCAGGCAAAGTATTCATACATACAACAATAAGTACATTTAAAAATGCACTACTAACATTCTTACTCCAAAAGGGAGAAATGGGGGCCCAACAAGGAAAGAGTAGCTCAAAGCAAAACCACTACACCACAGGATAAGCATCACATCCTGTAGCTCTGTATCCAGTATCTGGAGTTCATGATGGATCCTTCTGGGCAACTCTGGTCAGGCTCCAGGCAACTGGTGAGATATTGCCTGTGATTGGGTGAGTAGATATTCTCCATATTTACACAGAGCCAAGCAACACTGACCTAAATGGCAGGAGGCTCGGGAAAGTCAGTATAAAGCCATTTATGACTTGCAGAGAAATGTAAGAGGTTGTAAGAACTAACCCTGGAATTCTAGCAGATGTCACAGGGAACATGGGTAGGACTTAGCCATACAAAGGAATGCCAGAGCATTCCAGTCAAGGGAGCAGCAGGCACAGAGGCATCTTGAGGAGCTTGGGGACACTGAAGAGCCATTGGAGTTGATCAGAGACCACAAGGAGGGCTATCTGGGACCACTGATGTAAGACCGTGTGCCTTAGACCTGCCCATGTTCCCATGGCAAAATGGCTGTGCCCTTTACAGAGATGAGAGGCTCACCTGGCTCACAGTTCTGGAGGCCAAGGAGATCAGTGTTTGGCTGTGTGTGCTGTATTATAGTGTGTCAGATGGCATTAGCAGCGCCTTTTGTGAAAGTGGGGAGTGAGCTGGTGAGACAAGACTGAGCATATGCAGGTATCCTTCCTTTATGATTACTAGCACTTGTGGCAAGGAACCCAGCCTCTAAGGGCCTGACCTACCTTAGTGCTATGACTATTGGTTCCTAGTGTGGCGCCCCAAGACAGTTTTCTCCCAGTATACCCAACCAGCAAATGGTCCACAATCTACTGTGTTACACTGGGAAACAAGCTTCTAGCACACAAACCTTTTGGGGACAAAACAAATCCAAAGCTTTGTTCCACTCCAGGCATGTCAGTCTTCAACCTGAAGGCTGTTGGAGTTATTCTGTTTATGAATCTGACACTCATTAGTTCGTTAAAAATAATTCTGTTAAAAAAGTTTTTTTTATCCCAAACAAGAATTCAACTTATTAATTCATATAGTCTTTCTAATAACTCTGTGATATAGGCATTATGAAGATGGAGGAAGTTAGTTACAACCATGGACAGTGGTCTGGGACCTGAGCCAGTCTGACTCTGGCTTTGGCACTGGCTCCATGTTGCTTATGGGATTGGTGCCTGATCCTCTTTTCTCAAAACATAAAGCTGATTTGCAAGTTTAGCTTGGCATTTAGTTCTGACTGCTCCGCGCATGTGTGTTACCCCCCACCCCTTACAGCCTGTCCAGGGGAGAAAGAGAAATAGTTCATGCTGCCTTTTACCACACTGTAAATATAAAGTAAAAAAAAAAGATGCAGGTGGGAGGGTTTTGTAGCCACATGTGCGCGCATGTGTGTGTGCATGTGTGTGCGCATACATGTGTGTGCCCGTGCATGTGTATATGTATGTGTTCATAAAGAAACTGCTTACTTCAAGGTATTGACTGAGGAAGGGGCAGGGGAAGTAAGGTTGTATCTTTTCATGTCTGAAATACTAATAAAGATTGATTATATTCAAGCATACGATTTCTAATTAATATGGAAACCAAGGGAATACAAGTGTACTTGGGAAAGTGGTCCCTGAATTTCTGGTTTTTTTTTTCTTGTTGAGTTTTTGATTTGCACAGTGTTGTAAGGATCTGTATGGAAAACATGCACAGTGGCCCACAATCCCAGCATGCTTGAACCCTTCTTGTCCAGACACCTCTCTCTGTGCCATCTGGGGCTCCTTCTCCTTGGATTAAACATCAGAACCAGCCCAGATGTTTGTAGAGTTCAACATTGTGGCCATGGAGACAGACTGAATGGGAAATTTTTTTCCTCCTTGGAAATGTTGGCCTACATGTTTCAAAAACATTTACAGAAACCTAATGGTTTAGCAGGTGTTCAAATAAACCATCTCTTGACGGTTTGAATTCTGATAGGATAGGATTAAAGCTGTGTAAATAATTTGAGATATTTTAGTATCCCTATAAGAAAGGGTAAAAAGAAACAAGTAAAATTGATCTTAACAGTGTTTACTTAACTCTCTGAACCCCAAATCTTATTATGTTTCCATGAAGCCACTATAAAATTGCTAATAAGGGGGGGCTGGAGAGATGGCTCAGTGGTTAAGAGCATTGCCTGCTCTTCCAAAGGTCCTGAGTTCAATTCCCGGTAACCACATGGTGGCTCACAACCACCTGTAATGAGGTCTGGTGCCCTCTTCTGGCCTGCGTAGACATACACACAGACAGACTATTGTATACATAATAAATAAATAAATAAATAAATATTTTTAAAAATTACTAATAAGGTGTTCTTCTTCTTCTTTTCTATTTCTGAAGCCTGTGAAGGGTTTCACACTCATGGGCCTCCCTGTTTAACCTGCCCCCTCTCAGTTGTCAGCAGTGACACTATGCCAGTAGGAGAGCGTGGCTCTGACAGATCAGACCATGTTGCACATCATAATACAGTCCTGATGAGAGCATCCTTCTGATGAGCCTGGTAGGCCCTGTGCCTGCATGGTGTACTTTCACAGGGTGTATAGTCAGCAACATGAAGCTTCCCCTGATTTCTGAGCTGTCGTCATGATAGAATCTGAAGATGACTGCAGGAATTTGGGGTGGAAGTTAATGTAATAAGAGCCAGGAGGGCTCAGGGAACACATGCTGAGTAATTTGTCTGAAGTCAGAGTGAGCATAGTTTCCATCCCCAGCTGATTCTTTGAATTCGCTGTGGGAAGTCATTGCGCTGACAGCTCTCATCACAGGCCCTTCCCAGGGGCCTCCATGGGTACCAGGTCTAATTATGCTTTTCTTCTGGCATCTTTGCGAAGAGTACAAAATTTAGCCTTCAAATTCATGTTCCTTCATAGAAGAGACGCTTATTGTCTTAGAAACGAGCAGTTACAAACCCGCCCCCTCCCAGCTGTCCATTTTCTGAGGTGATACTTGGTACCCATCATTGTTGGAGATGGATATTTCCACAGTTTAGGCAGCTGGTTCCACCCTAAAGATGACTTCGGTCTTTCTATGTTAGGTGTGCTGTTGTCTTTATGGTCCTGGAGAATGTGGGGGAGGTGCCCTGCCCTTTCTGAGGACTGTGTGTCATAGCCTTCATATAGTGATCTTCATTAACTGACGTGCAGAGTGAATTTAACAAAAGAATTTTGGGCTCACATTAAAAACAGATGTGTAATAACCTCATTCTGTGGGACTGGTGTTCTGATGGTAGCATTTCAGAGATCTGAATGAAAGCTAATTTACTGGAAGCAAAGGAGTGTCCAAAAGTTCAGTGCATGGAAACTGCATTTTTGCCTTTATTATTTCATATAGAGTATAATATCAGATTTATGTTTAATGTGATAGGGATTGTTATATAATGTGATATTCTTTCTATGGCAATATTCAGGAAAGAATGTTCCACTATTTAATCATTGGAAAGCCAATGAACAGAGGCCAGCTGGAGTGGATGAGGCCAGGGAGGGGTCCTGGAGTGTCTCCACCCAAGCTGTATATTCCCTACTTTCCATGTATAGGATCTCAGCTTTCCCCCATGATGCTTCACAGTTTTGTCCTTACAAAAAATGCCACCCCCGTTTCAGACTTGAGTGGTGGCCCTCAGCACTGCCACCTCTTTCCTCAGACAGAGACACTGGACATTCTTCTAAGGTTGACACTCTGAGTTGATATTCCCTGATAAAAGTGGTGTTGAAGCCATAGCCAGATGACAGCCTGTAGAGACAAGACTGTGACAATAGGCTGTGTGTGGAGCCTTTCCCCTCCCAGGGTGGGATGGAGGGGCTGCAGCAAAGGATAGCTGGGGGGGGGGAAGGGGAGGGAAGGGGTGTGAACCTCTGTGCTGGCGCTGAACCTGCTGGAGGGCTGAGACCAGAGGAATGCATTTGTTTCAGATCAAAGAAACTAAATTCTTCTCCCATATTGCAGAGAAAAAGCTAAAACTGTTTTTCCCTCATAGTAACTTTTGAAACAGAAATTATAATTAGTTGATGTCTAGGAAAGGGAATTGTGCAGATGTTGCCCCAAATTTAGACAGATTGGTGGTATTAGAAAGGAAATAATGAAAGTATAAAAGGATGTAAAATTTACTCCAGTTTGTCAGGAAAATATTAAAGTTCAGAGTCAGATGAAGTAAGGAAGAAGACTGTGACTTACCCACGCCTGACATAGACCAGCAGTTTGGCTGTCCCTGCGAATCTTCAGTATGTGTGAGCTCACGGCAGAGGCCCTAAAGCCACTCAAATGACTTGTCTCTGAGATACTAGGAACGGACCTTGTCTTGACAGGGTTGTCCTGTTCTGCTGTGTACTTTGTCCCGAGCTAAACTCACATAGTCTGTGTGAAGTTCCTACATCTCGAAAGGCAGGCCTCTCTTCAACCTGCTCCCTTAGCACCCATCCACTTGTTTCTCATTGTTCTGGGACACTAGCAAGTGGCACCCACTACATCACTTGCAGGGCATAACATGCAGGCTCAGAATTATAGAGAAGCTGACTGTCTAGCGATCAGCCACACACACACACACAAGGCACATTAGCCTGCAGTGACTAATTAGTGGATGTAAGGCACTAGACCTGAGCCTTTTAAGGTGATCAATCACTGTGAGGACCTTTAGGATATGTAGCTCAGTGCTAGAGCATTTTGACTGCAAAATGGCATTTAGATCTCATGGGTTTAAATCCTTTAGAGCATTCGTCTTGCCTTGGTCAGGGTTCAGAACATCGTCTCTGGGGTTTTGTAATGCGTGGGATCCACTTAATATCCTTTCTTCTTACTTGTGACCAGATGGGACTCTTGTTGAGAAGTGGCGGAAACTGGAGAAGGAGCCACCTGTGCCCCTAGCTTTCGCTGTACAGGATGATACAGGGAGTTATTGTGGATGGGGTAACTTGGGAAAGCTGCAGAACAAGAGTCTCCTCCAGCAGGGGCACCCCCTTTCCATACTGAGAAACAAGTTGGTTAGGAGGGGAGGGGTCTGGAAGGATGTCTCCCATGGTAGTTGGTTTCCATTCTAGGGCTTTGCATTAGCATTGGCCATGTCTCATGGTTTGTAGCACAGTTGGAGAAAGACTTGGGTCTCGGGTACTTGTGAGCACAATGCACATATTCACTTGGAACTCGTGTGTGGATTTCATAGGCTCCTTGGCCTTTGTCCATGAAATCACAGGCAAAACAGTGAGATGATTCTTGTGGTCCCCACGTCTGAGTCAGACATATGTTTTCAGTGTTTCTGTGATAGGAAGACGTGGAGTAAATGAGGTCTGTGTAGGTTTCTCTATCCTCCCTATCTGCTGCGTGTCCTTAGACCACGTACATACTTCTGAGCTTTCTTTACTCTCTGGGAATGTGATGGCCCCGAGGAACAGAGGGCTGAGTACACTGAATCATCTGCCAATCTCCAGGTGATGCCAGGAGAAACGACTAGACGTGTTGTATTTCAGACATCACTGGATGTCCGGGTGTGTAGAAGGTGCCTGTATTATTCTCCTTCATGGGTGTGTTCTCAGAAGCCAGAAGGACTGATTTTGTGGATCAAAGCTGATTCGTGTGTTGTCTGGCAGAGGTAAGCAAGAGGCAGAGCATCTGCTGGTTTTCTTCTGTAGATTCTTTGGCTTTAACGTGACCCTGGGAAGACACACAGGCAGGCCTCAGGAGGCTTGTATCCTTGTGTGTGACGAGGTTCTTTTTCTTTGGAGCCTCACTGAGGAAGAAATGAGACTAAGGAACACGTCAGTGGGCTGATGAAGTTCCATTGAGCTCGTGA
>JAQHUG010000080.1:813579-851302 GCA_028555095.1 Dicrostonyx torquatus
AGAGAGTAAGTAGGTCTGAGTACAGCCGCCAGGAGTTCATTCTTTCCTTCCACCGTTTGGATTCCAGGGATGGAATTCAGGCCCTCGGGTTAGGTGGCAAGTTCCTTTCCTGGCTGAGCCCTTTTGCTGGCCTGAGGTGAGGGATTTTAATGATGTCTTTGGAGGGAGGATTGGGAGTTTCACCCTGCTGTGTAGAGTCTCCACCCTGGAGACTCACTGGCACAGCCTGTAAGGATAGGGTTGAGTGAATACATGTGAGGACTGGTAGGGGTGCAGTGTCTCTCCTTGCATCTTCGTCCTGACATTTTGGGCTTGTCCCATATTCATAGAACTCTTGAAGGTGTCCCTTTTGTTGTTCTAAAATAGCAACTATACTCCCAGCACAGAGGAAAGGAAGTGGGTACAAAGTCTTATTCCTAGCTGAGGAGCGATTGGCACTTGGCTGCTGTGGAGCGGGAGAATCAGTTTTCTTCAAAGATGTTACAACCTGGTGTTCTTTGGGTTACTGTGATGAAACACAATGACCAAAAGGAATTCCAGGGAGTAAAGGGTTTATTTAGCTTACATATCCTAAGTCACAATAAACTAAGAAAAGTCAAAGCAGGAGCTCAAACAAGGCAGGAACCTGGAGGCAGGAGCTGATGTAGAGGCCATGGAGGAGTGCTGCTTATTGGCTTGCTCCTCATGGCTTGCTCAGCCTCCTTTTTCTCCTTTTAAAGAACAGAGGGCCACCAGCCCAGGGGTGTCCCCACCCACAATGGACTGGGCCCTCCCCCATGAATCAAGCCTTGCATGTTTGGCTGCCTACAGTCTGACCTTGAGGAGACATTTTCTCAATTGAAGTTCCCTCTTCTCAGATGACATTAGTTACCATAAAACCAGTCAGGACATCTAGTAACACACTCCAGGACAGGTCCTACCTACATCCAGGATTGTTGGACTAATACAAACTGAACTCTATGGGATGGGGATGAGATAGGGTGGGGTGGGAGATTGATATACAGATTAGATAGATAAATTGGTAGGTAGGTAGGTAGGTAGGTAGATAGATAGATAGATAGATAGATAGAGCAGGCACATGAAAAATTGGGTAGGTAGGTGGGGGAGGATCTGGAAGGAGTTGAGGTGGGGGATGAATGTGATCAAAATACATTGCATTTTAATTAATAAAAACATTATTTAAAATTGCATACATTTGGAGAAGGATTTATACTTCTTTCCAAAATAATGCTATCCAGTTGTCTTTAGGCTTTTGTGAAGAGTCTTTGAGAGGACTAGTTGTCATGTTTAGAGTAAGTTGGGCTTCTGTATCTATGGGTTTCATACCCATGGATTCAGCCAACCTCAGAAAGACAATAGAAAATATGTCTTAGAAGACTCTCCCTGTCCTATCCATGGACAGCTTTCCCCCCCTCTGCCATCACTCTCTAAAAAGTACAGTGGAACAACCATTTAGCATTCTAGTGTTAGGTATTTTGAAATACCTAACTAGAGATAAATTAAATATTCTAGATATATGTGTAGATATTTTTTTGGCAAGTGCTACACCATTTTATATAAGGGACTTGAGGATTTTGTTTTTTTTAGGGGTAATTTGGGGCTATGAAATAATGATGGTTCTATTTTAGATGTCAGTCAGAAGTGCACTGTCTGTTTGCAGTTCTTATCAGTTAATACCACTAAAGCCTGTGGCTTGTTCAGAGTATTTTATAGTCACCGTGAGTCTGTGTCCCTCACTCTTACGTGCACAGTGAGGTCAGTCTCTGCTGTGTGCTCGGCACTTCCACTCGGCTCTTCTCTCTTCAGCCTGCTAATCTTCGCATCACTTTATTTTTGTCTCACCTTGTTGCCTGGAAGCAAAGGTTAGCTTCCTGAATTGCAAACACCAGCGGAGTAGAGCACACTTGAAATGGAAGGCAGATTCCTCAGTATGTCTTCTTGTTCATGCACTCAGCAGGAATTTGCCAAGAGAACGAACAAGGGTGAAGATACAGCTTCTCTGTGATAGGCCAGGTCCTGCTCACTTACGTGAATCACCACCAGAAGTCTTGGTTATTGTTTTGACTTAAAAATGAAGTCTGAGTAGAAACCTTCACTTTAAGGATCTTTACACATAATCAGTGAATGGTTTGGGTTGACTCACCTAAGGCAGAAGATGGAGGTGAGTGAATTTGTACAGTATGGTCTAGAGTCTGCATAGAGACATAACCTGAAGTACAGACAACACATTTTCTATGACCATCTTTAAGCTGTTGGACCAACATAAGTTTACCATCCCTTATATGAAAAAATACAAAGTCAGAAATACTCCAAAGACCCAAACCCTCTTGAGGACCGAAATGGTACTTCAAGTGGAAAGTTCCATACTTGACATTCTGTGACAGGTGGCACCCAAAACACACATCACAGCCATGATTTGGATACATTTAGGATGTGTGTATGGGAGATGCAACTTTGGATCTACCCTCAAGTTCTGTCATTGTGTATGGGTAAACACCCCCAGGTCTAAAACCATTGAAACACTTTCCACCTGAAGCATTTTGCATAAAGGATTCTCATGCTGCAGATCTAGCATTTTTTCAAAAGTCATTTTAGTTTTGCATCTTAATTATGCACTGGATCAGCACTCATTTTTCCTCCCTTGGAGGTCTTCAAACATTTTATTGGCATACTTCATTTATCTGGATCGTGTGCGTTGAAGCAAATCAAAGGCATCAGGAAAAAAAACCATGTGGTGCAGATGATAATCTGCCTTAGACTTCATGAGGAATCCCCTCTCTGCTTGGGTTGTGTTTTCTTTTGCTCTTGGTTTCACTAGGAAAACCCACTGACGTCCATCAAGCACACCTGTAGTTTCTGGGTACCTACTCTTTTGGGGGGCATAGTGTTAAATATTCAGAATTCAAAGGACGATAACCAATCAACTAGTGGAAGAAACCAGAATTGCACAAAAATGATTTTATGGCATTTAAGTACTAGTGTGAATTGTTTGGTGCAGCAGATTTTAAGATTAGAGTTTGCGGCTTACTAGAGGCTTCCAGGATAAACTTAGAAGCCCGTGAATCCTGGCTGTGGCAAACTGATGTTCAGCTGGAGCTCTATGAGGCCCACAGGGTTCGAGAAGATTTTCTAGAGGAAGAACAAAGACCCCAGAGCGTCTAGGGCTGAAGCGAGAAGGGAGGTATGTAGGCCACATAGAAGTTTTGATTGCTTGTAAAGGAATCTAGAAACTCCCTGAATAACTTGTCACACATTAAACTCCCCTTCATCTTGATCCTCTAGTAGGTTTCAGATGTAAAGACTGTCAAAACCTACTCGATGAGATAGTTCATTTTACTTAAGATCAGTGACTCCCTGATGATCTGTAGGCCAAAGTCTAGGAAACATATTTATTTTTAATTCTTTTCTTCCCTTAGGGTGGGGTATCATTACTGAATTGGAAGTTTCTAGTAACAGGCATCTCATTTGCTTGGTCTTCACACTTCCCTAGGCATTTAACATAGAAAAAAACCCAGGCTATAAAGACATCACATTTAGGAATGAGTACTCCATGATCTCTCACGGTTTGCATATTGTCCACTTGCAGGTCTCTGTGTTAATTACTATCTACTGCAAGAAACATCTCTGATGATAGAGGAATGATAACCTGAGCTATAGGTATAGCTATGTGTTATTAGAAGTCTTTTTATTGCTTATGTTTATTTACCAGAATAATAGTAGTAGGTTTTTCCCCAGGCTCATGATCTATCTAGCCTCAGGTTCTTAGCCTCATCACAGTGTGTCATTTACTGCTTTCCATCTCATGGAGTGGGCCTTAAAGCCAATCAAAAAGTGGTTGGTTACTTCCACAACATTTGAGCCACTATTGTACCCATATATATTGTCAGCAGGTCTCTGTTGTAGGTGGAGAGGACTGTAGCTAGGTGATACTAATGATTAGCTTTCACCTCTGGTAGTTTGCAAAGTACCTTCCAGCACCACGGATGCTAGTATGGATGGGTGAAGCTTCTAATTGGCACTAGATTAATTTCCCCGTGTTTGATGACATAAGTGAGCATTGTCTTCAGCAATGAGGCCTTACCAGCAGGTTATGGAGGGTTACCAATAGCCATGGAAATGACCTATGATATTTGGAGGAGTCTGTGGGATCCCTTTGGTTCATACTTCTTTTGGGTACTGGGGGTTTTCCTTGGTAGTATGAATAAGGTGTCTAGTTGGGACATTCTCTCCCCTATTATACGGTGGCTCCATTTAAATTCATTTTATGTATGTATACATTTTAGGAAGCTTCTTTAGTAGTAGGTTTCCATGGCCTTTCAAAAGGCCTTTAGCGTTAGTTGTCCCTCCCCCATCCCTTCTTTTACCCTACTCTGCCATTTAACCCACCTAGCCTAGCTTCCCCTTTATCTCTCCATAATACTGCATTAAATTTCCCCTTCACTGAAGGATCTTTTCCTCCCCACTGGTCCCTTACTCAGCCTTTTGTTATTTGGATTGCAACACACATATTTGAAGTTGAAAACCTAACATCTACTTATAAGAGAAAAGAGAAAACATGAAGACTGTGTTTTTCTGGATCTGAGCTGCCTCCCAAGAGTAATTGTTTCTAGCTACATCCATCCACCTACAGATTTCATAGTTTCATTTTTAGCAGGTGAATACTATTTCACTTGTGTAAATGTACCACATTTTCATTATCCACTCACCCATCCATTTCTGGCTATTCTGAGGAGAGCATCCGTGAGAATAAGCAAGTCTCTGTGTAGAAAGATAAAGAGTCCTTTGGGTACATGCCCAAGAGTGGTATAGCTGGGTCTTGGTAGACCGATTTTCAGCCTTTTGTGGACCTTCCACACAGATTTTGATAGTGGCGGTACAAGTTTGCCCTTCCGCCCTCAACGAATAAGTGTTCCCCTTTTCCTCCCATCCTCACCAGCACGTGCTGTCATTTGTTCTATTGATTTGGGCCATTCTGACTGGGGAGAGATGAAAAATATGAAATACTACCACTGGTGAAGTCCTTTGATATCTCTATGATATGTTGCAGAGTCAACTTCTTCAATTCCTCAGACGTGAAGCTGTCACATTTTTATCCTCCTTGTTGAATTTTTAGAACTCTTTACAAAACTTCCCAATTTCAGTTTGTAAGGCTCTGATGAGCAATGCTGCCTCTACCAGATACAGCGTAATCTGAGCACGATGGGGGAAGAGTGTTGTCTTCAGTGTGATTTTTGTTCTTTGGGGTGAGCCCTCAGTGGTTTCCCGAAGTATAAGGATCTCTAGGGCATATTGTATTTGGGTAGTTTAAATTTTTTTAATATTCAGCCCTATTGTCAACATTCCCATTAATTATTCATGTCATTGTTTTGTCTCAAGAATTTAGATTCCACAGAGAAACCCTGTCTCGAAAAAAAAAAACCAACAACAACAACAAAAAAGAATTTAGATTCAAACTTATTTTTCAGAACCAAAAGAATCCACCATAGCGCAAGGAAGAGCTGTTGGGTATTGTGTGGATCTGCTGTTCTTCCCCTTCCAGATTCACTTGGTTGAATTCCAAGTGTTCTTCATTTAGATCTAATTAACATTTTTAATCAATGTGCAGGGTAGTTCTGGAAGCCACATACTAGATCTCATTGGTGTCCTTGGCTGCACAAATGTTTAATGAGTAAAACAATTGTGTGATAGTGGGATGAATATGTATATAGTCACTGAATTAATGAATGAATTAAATGATGACTTTGTAGGAGTTTGAGAAATTGACTATGGATTGTCTTGTCAGTGTAAGACACTGATGTGTGTTGTTTTGTTTGGAGGTTTTTTTTTTCTTTTTTAAGAGTTTAACATTGCATATACGTATAAATTTAACCTGAAATAAGAGTGTGTACATAAACTGGGAATCAGCTCCCGTGTTTGGGCCCCAGAGGGGTCTGGGAAATGCATCTAAATGAAGCCAGTAGGATGCGTGTACAATGTGTCCGATCAGTGAAATGACGTATTTGCAGCTGTGCAGAAACTCACACAGTCAGAATTATTAATCAGGCTCTAACTCCTAGTCAGACAGGCACACTTTCGTATTTCAGTCCAGAGGGGATGTTCCAGGAGTAAGAGTCTGATGTCAGGAATGCAGTCTATCTCTCTCCAGGGTGACTTACAGATTACGCCTGCATTAGTTGAAGAAGCAGAATTCCAGGGGCTTGGAGCAATTGTGGGTGTGGGGAACCCCATGAACTCTTAACTTCCAGCCCAGATTTCTCTTGCCTTGAGTCGTATACTTCCTACCCTTGAGATGCTCCTCATGGGGGAAATAGAGGAGCCAAAATGGGTTGCAGGAAGCTAAGACTCATGTTCCTCAGCAGACAGGAGTTTGTATTAAGATTTTTTGTGGAGAGATCTAGGCACGCCAACCCCTGATCATAAGGCCCAAACACCAAGAAGGCCTCAGTCTGTACCCATTGTATTCCACGCAACTCCCTGCATCTTGTGGGTCATGCCACCTTCCCTCCTTTGCCACCTTCTTTTTGCTTCCTGCAAGTAGCCTTGTCTGATTCTGCATCTGCTTTGGGTCTTGTCTCTTAATTTCCAGTCCCCAAAGGAGCGATTGGACTAGCCCATGGATCCATGTCTGGCTGGGCACACAGACCATTGGCCAGCTGGGACCAGATGACATTCACAGTCAATCAGCCACTTGGGTTCCACCGACTCCCCAGATTTAGTGGGGTGTCCCATCAGCAGTGGTGGTGTGTTTGTTTTCTTTCATATTCACGAGCCCAGAGGCAGGTTTCTCAGAGTGAGACCCCTCAAGTCCTCTTGCCTCCCATCTTAGCATTCTTTCCCCTAACAAGAGCTGGTGGAGTGTGTGTGTGTGTGTGTGTGTGTGTGTGTGTGTATGCACACGTGCACATGGCTGGCCCGCAGAGGAAGTGAGAAGGAAGCAGTGGAGCCATGCCTGCTCATCTGTTTTCAATGTTATGTCTTCATGTCAGATTCTTTTTTGAAATAAATTTGTTATTCTAGAAAACTTCAGGTTAGTTAAAAAAAAAAAAAAACCCACAATGCAGACATTTCTTGGACCACTGTCCCCTGGTGTTACCTCACTATTGCCACAGTACATTTGTCAAAAAATAACAAATTAACATTGGCTCATCACGAACAGCTACATTGTAGACTCTGTTTGGGTTCACCGCCCTTCCATTCTCACTGCAAAGCTACAGGTCTAACCCCAGTGGGAGCAAGAGGTAGTTTTCTTCCAGAGGACTGTGACTCAGCAGCATGCCTTAGATTGCCTCAACCTAAGCTTGTTTTGAAATGCCAAGTGCCGAACCTGGGACCTCATGTAAGGGCAAGAACTCAAAGCCATATCTACTTCCTGGCTTTCCTTTGTTCAAATTCAACTTGCACTATACATGTTTATCATACAGAGAATGTCTCTGAAATACAAAGCAGGTCCCTCCCTCTCTCAGCAAAGACTGGACAGCCTTAAAGCGATTTCAGTCAACACCTGCTCTGACAGCTGTGATGACAGGCCCTCAGTAAGACGTCAACAGAAGCTGGAGAGTATACAAACAGTACCGACTCGGTTCCCCGTGAGCATGAAGAGGAGCTGCTGTGGTAACAGTTTCATGAAACTTTTATAATTACAGAACAAAGAAAGTCGTAAACCTAGGCCCTTTGATTGGTGGCAACATTAGGTAGGTTACAGAACTGAGGAAAAATCTCGCCTATAGGTCTCAGATGTTGTCCTTCGGGTTGGCGGAAGTTAGAGATCAGTTCTTGCATCCCCAAAAGATTTACCTGGAAGTCGCAAGAATGGATTGATAGGTTAGTTATGTTAAGAGGCTAAAGACAGCACAGTATAATTTGGCTCTAAACTTCCAACATTGTAGCCCTCTCCGGGTGCAGGAGCCTCTAGTCACTCAGCTGACATTTTAGGATCTTTGCCAGGACTGTAGCGTTTCTCTAGGAAGTTCCCTTGTACAATTTCGATTGTCCCTTTTTTTTCAGTGTCTGACCCGGCCAGGGTATCACATTGCACTAAGCACTGTAAGATTTAGCATGAAGAAATGACTCCAGCAAGGCATGGATGGTGCCTGTTAATCCCATCACTGCAGAGGCAGGTGGATCTCTGTGGGTCTAGGGCCAGCCAGGGTAGGTAGTAGTAAGCCCTTGTCTTTAAAAAAAAAAAAAGAAAGAAAGAAGGGTGGAAGGGAGGGAGTCCAACTGTGCAACAAAGCCCTGAAAGCCCCGTTGTCCTCCTGCTACACCATGTAACTACTTTCAGAAGTCTTTTGGTAAAGCTTGCCTTTGACCCTTCTCTCTGGTCCAAGGCCCTTCAGTAGATCCCCGTTGCTGAACACATCAGGTCTAGACTCCTTTCTCAACCCGAGTGCCACCCTGCTGCCACCCTGCCTCTCTGAGTCCCCACTCTTCCCCGCTCCTTCAGCCGGGCCATGGGTCTGTGTTTGCTGCGTCTCTGGGAACACGTTCTTCCCGCTGCTCTCCAAAGTCTTTTCTCCAGCCCACACCCATCTTCATGCTCGTGGGGAACCGAGTCGGTACTGTTGGCATACTCTCCGGCTTCTGTTGACCTCTTACTGCGGTCCTGTCGTCACAGCTGTCAGAGCGGGTGTTGACTGAAATCGCTTTAAGGCTGTCCAGTCTTTGCTGAGAGAAGGAGGGACCTGCTTTGTATTTCAGAGACATTCTCTGTATGATAAACATGGCTAGTGCAAGTTGAGTTTGAACAAAGGAAAGCCAGGACGTAGATATGGCTTTGAGTTCTTGCCCTTACATGAGGTCCCGGGTTTGGCACTTGGCATTTCAAAACAAGCGAACCTAACTGGGTAAGCAAGGGAGTCTGCTGAGGTGTGAAGTCAGCCAGCAAGCATCCCTATAGTGGCGTAGTCTCAGGGTTGAGTTTTTGTTCTTGAGTGTTTTTAGGCCTTGGACTACATAAGATGTTAGATAAGAAATACTTGCTGCATGAGCCAAAGAGTAAAGGAATGGACGTGTGCATACCACAGATGGGAAACTGGATGGTCACGGCACTGTTTCCGGGTTCAGTTGGTGCTTGCATCCTTGGTATCACTGGTTGAATCTGTGTAAGCATAGGCATTTAAGTTTAAATAATTTCTCATTGTTTTAAATGAAGATTTTTTTTAAGTACCAGGCCAGTTTGGATGTTTGAATTTTTAGGAATACATGGAACACTCTTAACACTTAGCTACTTTCACAATGTGTATAAAATCATGTAAAATCATACTAATTAGGGGCTGGAGAGATGGCTCAGTGGTTAAGAGCACTGGCTGCTCTTCCAAAGGTCCTGAGTGCGATTCCCAGCAACTCACAACCATCTGTAATAAGATCTGGTGCCCTCTTCTGGTGTGCGGGCATACATAGAGGCAGAATGTTGTATACATAATAAATAAATAAATCTTTTTTTAAAAAAAAAAAAAGGCCGGGCGGTGGTGGCGCATGCCTTTAATCCCAGCACTCGGGAGGCAGAAGCAGGTGGATCTTTGTGAGTTCAAGACCAGCCTGGTCTACAAGAGCTAGTTCCAGGACAGGCTCCAAAGCTACAGAGAAACCCTGTCTCGAAAAACCAAAAAAAAAAAAATTACACTAATTAATTTTTTTACTCTTGTATTTTATAAACGAATTTAATTTATAAATCCCCTATGAGCTTTTAACTCAAAGGAATAACGTTTCTGTCACCGTGGAGCCCTTGGCTCAGAGCACATCACTTCCCACACTTTGTAGACATTTTATCCAAAGCCATAGGACTGATTTGCTCTTTTTCAAAGTGGCTTTTAAAGGTCATTTACCTCACCCAGCGCAGGTCCTTACTCTTGGAGAGGGGGCACTTGTGTTTGGAGACTGTGCCATTTCATGTGTGAGCTGGGACCAGGGCATTTGCGTGCTATGCCAGCTCTTCCCAGTTCAATTTTAACCCTGTCTTCTTTATCAGCTAATCATTGTGATTAACTATTTCCTACCCTGCCTGTCCACTTATCTGCTTCTTCACATACATGGTTCGGCCCTGAAAACAATGCTCAGACTGATGCCATCTTGGACCTTTCTTGCAGGGGACAATTTGATCTGTACAGCAGAATGACCAGGGTAGGAATTATTTAGAGCGTCACAGATAGTGAAGGTCAGGTACATTACTTCTCTGAGGGCCCATTCAGGTGGCCATGTGGTGCCAGAGGTTACTCTGAGACATCAAAAGGAGGATTGTGGGTTCTGGAATCCCATATGCCTGACTCTTAACGTATAGCATCTCTGAGTGAGCACCTCAAACCTTCAAGCCTCAGTTTTCCCTCTCTATAGTATGGGCACGCACACAATACTTCATGAGGTAAACGACACATTCATTGAGCTTTGGTGCAGGCATGTGTGCCAGGGCCTCTCCAAAGATGTGGCACGTCTGAGCTATGCAGCAGTGTTACATTCCATGGGCACACTTCCAGGTGTTTTATGTTGCTGTCTGGCCTTCTTTGAGTGGTGCCTTACTGTGCTGGGGTTTCAAATTCTACTTTCTCTGATGGGGTTTCTGGAAGCTTCTTGGAGGGTCAAATCATTGTTAAGCTGTCCCTATGCCCTCAACTTCAAGTCAGCAAGGGTTGAGCTCCGTTCTGAAAACCAGACATTTGTGACGCAAAGGCGTGAACTTTCCTAGCAGGATGAAACCTAGAGGCAGGTTTGGGAGGTTGTGGCTATGCATTGGTAATGGCCAGTGCCTTGCGGGAGGGCTAGCCTGGATATCCTAGACAGGAGCTGCGTGCAGACACTTCAGGGTCCCACTGGTCTGCTCACCCCTGCTGTGTCATGTGGTGCTCGGTGTGTGTTCTCAGTCTGGTTCCGGAGAGTGAGCAGACCCCTTAGAGGCTGGCTGTCTCTTAGTCTCCTGGAAGCAGCTTTCCTCTAGGGTTGGCATTTTCTGCTCCAGCAGAGCTTCCGTTTACAGAGTTCAGAAGTTGTGCTGCATTCAAGAAGGGTTTGCCAAGGCCAGCGAGGCAGCAGGTGAATGGTTGCCCAGAAAAGCAGACCGAGGTGGATTGCCAATGAGGCTTGCCCCCAGGTGGCAATGGCCTCATAAAGCGACAGACAGTATTTTATTTTTATCTGCAATTTTAGAAAGAACTGTAGGGCCTATTTTGGCTCACCAGCCTGACTGAAACTTGGAGCCCACACATATGGCTGTTAGCGTTCCCTTTGCTGGGGCTGAACTTTGCCCTAGTGATGACACAGTGTGACCTGAGGGTGACACAGGTGGGCAGTTTGAGATGCATCTGCAACATACTTTCCTGGATGCTGAAATTTCCTTTTATTAGTACTTGGAAGGTAATTACTTTTCGATATATATTGACTGCCCGAAGAATGATCCGATCGGAGATGTTATCAGGCAAATGGCTCTTTCCCTTCACTGTGAGTAAAACCGGCTTTGTAAGAAGTTCCGAGCAGGCGATTTTAAAATACAGCAACAGTATAAGACAGGATTGTTAGGGCACTGGGAGAGCGTGTACAGTGCAGAGACAGGGTCCTGTGTTTTAGGAAGCTTCTAAGTCAAAAAATACCTCATCTTAAGTCTGTGATCTAAGAGGGCTGTGTAATAAAATCAGCGTGAAACATCACATTTATTGCGTGGTAGAGGATGTTGTGAAGTTCAGATGCCATGGGGCACCGGAAGTTCCCAGCATACTCCTTGGATTTGAGAGGGCCCTGGGCTGAAGTGCTGACAGGATCCAGCCCAAGTCAATAACTGTTTGCTCTAGCTCAGAAGAAACAGAATCCTTGGCAGAAAAGACATCTTTGGAGCGCGAGTGCAGACTTGAGACACAGTTCCTCCGGGACTGGACTGAGCCTGGGGACTAGCCTGGTACACTGGTGGCTTGTGACAGATCCATGCTGGACAGAGAAGGGAACCACACTTTGCTGCCAGGTAAAGGCTTTCTTGTGCCCCTCTGAAGGGTGTGGTCACCCCCAGCATGGATGTAGCCCATTGCCCTGCTGTCAATCACTCAACCGCTGGCTCCTGCTCTGGGCTGGCATGAGCTCTTGGCTGTCATAGGCACATCTCATACCATTTCCCAGGCAGGTTTTACTCCCCAGATTGCTGGAATGGTCTGATTAGACCAGCTGGCTCTTGCATTTTCCGTTCCTTCAATAATTTTGCCCTTGGAAGACAGCAAGTGTGGTCACCTCATCCTTGAGATGCCCCGTGAAGGTCTTGGTGTCTAATATACCATGACTGAGACTTCTACCCCTTCTTGAAGAAATGAAGATAACCAGAATGCTTGCGCTTCCTTAGGCACGTCTCTTAGTGTTTGCACAGATGAATTCAGAGACTCTGGAAGCGGCCCCAGCAGTGGATCCTGCCATCATCACTGTCCTGGATCTGAGGACACAGTGGGGATGAGTAACTTGCATGATGTAGTAGGGAAAGGGCCTGCTTTTCGTCCCAGCCACCCCACCGTCCAGCTAGCTTAACCCCCAAAATAACCACACAGAAATTGTATTAATTAAATTACTGCCTGACCCATTATATCTAGCCTCTTCTTGGCCAACTCTCACATCTTGACCTAACCCATTTCTACCAATCTGTGTAACACCACATGACTGTGGCTTACGGGCAAGATTCTAACCTACGTCTGCCTCAGGCAAGAGGTTCATGGCGTCTGCCACACTGCCCTTCTTCCCATCATTCCATTCTGTCTACTCCACCTACCTGATTTCTGCCCTATCAAAAGACCAAGGCAGTTTATTTAACCAATGAAAGCAACACAAATACAGAAGGACCTCCTACACCAGCATGAGGTCACACAACATGAAGAGGCAGAGCCTACTGAAGCTAGGGAGCAAGGCATTAGAGCTTATGTCTTTTACCACCATGCTAGGCTAACCTGTGCAAGTTCATTTCTGTAAATTCAGAACATGCAGGGCCAGCTACCCAGTCCTTATCTTAAAAACTCGTTTGTGAGCTTCAGTATGGCGGAAGCAAATAAATCCCCTTCTCCCCCGAAGGAATCGGAAGGCAGTTTGTATTAGGGTCTGGAGTTGAGAAAGGAGGTTCACATTAGAGAAGCTCCTACCCTCCTTTCTTCTCATGAGGGAACTTGGAGATAAATGTGTTTCTTGGGGTGCACGTGAAGACCGGGGCATGTTGAGGAAGAGAGATACTGTAGAATGGCACCTGCCACCCAGCCTTCTGATGGAGCCCCTGCCTCAGCTGGCTGAGGTCACTTGCAGCAGCCACACCCTTCCTGACCTTGGAAGCTGTGTGACTTTCTTAAATAGAACCCTGTCTCGGTGGTCTGAACTTGGTGGGTGCTGGCCGGACCTGTCAGAGGTCACTAGATCATGACTTACCCATTGCCTTGGCCTAATATTTGCTGGCTTGTAGCCCCAGTTCTACACTATTGACCACTGTAAAAAACAAAAATCATCCCCAAGGATTTCATGTCCTGATTGTTTCTTTCACTGGGTTTTAAAAATAAAGTTGACATTCTTATAATTGCCTAATTTAATAACCTTTGTCTGACTTGACTTAAGTCTCTTTTGCTTAATCTGAATTAGTGAAGTTTTCGATGCCGTATAAGGGATGGCTGTAGACTTTCAGGGGACCCTGCCGGAGGAGGCCGCTTCTCGAGGTACGAAGTCAGGGTTTGCTCTCCACTGTGGCTTGCCGCTGTGAATGGAAGCTGCACATAACTCTTCAGGGCCAGCCACCCCATGCAGGTGGTGAGGCATTTCCTCGAGGCGCGAGTTCTACACAGAGCTCACAGGCAGCTGACGAGCATGGAACATAGTGATTTAGGATAGCCAGAGTGAGCAACTGCCAGGCCCAGCGGCTCCCCCGAGCATCCCCCCCTGAGCAGCCCTCCCTGAGCCCAGTGTGCATCTACACTCATCTTGCTGGGAGACACAGATGCAGGGAACCTATTGCTCTAGAGCCCAGTTTCCTTGTGCAACCTCTCTGGTTTCATTATACCAGGCCCTGCTTTGTACACAGGGCATGGGCAGAGTGCACACATGTTTGCCCTGCAGGGCTGTGAGTGTCTGGGTTTGATTCATCGTTCAAATGAAAGATCAAGACCAGAGAAGCAGCACACAGTCCTCATGACAATGCCTGTGGGGACAAGCAGGCAAGCAGGGGGTCCTTTCTCTGCATCCAGCAGGGTTTGTTTGGTTCTGGGGGCACAGTTAGTACCCCCAGACTGCCCACCTAGCACTGAAATACAAGAAATGCAAAGTGCTGTATTGGCTCTCAGCTCTGCAAGGTCCTTGTTGCTCCCTGTCAGTAGGCCCTCTGAGAGGCCATGGCTGAAGCAAAGTATTAGCTGTGGGTTATTTCTGGGCAGCCACAGAGAGAGTAGAAAGGGCTCCCTCTCTCCGCATCATCTTTGGAAGTGCAGTTGACTGCGGAGAGTGTTTGCTCTTGCGGAGTGCTAGAGAGCAGCTGGCATTCTGTCTATCACCTCTTTCTTTGTTTAACAAAGAAACTGAAAATATTTTTAAAGTGTTCTTTTTCGATTTGTGAAATGGCACCTTGCTCTGAGGGGAGGAGGCCACACTGCTACCTGCACCAGGGCTTCCGACTTCCCTGTAGGACTCTTGTATACTGCTCCTGTGGGAGCATCCTGGAGGACTCGGGAGGTTGCTCTGTCTGTCTTCATCCGCTTGCCCTGAGAGGTGCTTCTGAAGCAGGCAGGCCCCAGACCCTTCTCCTCGCTGACCTCTGTAACAGTTTTCTGTTTCTCCCCAGGTGGAAAGTGCTCTTTTGAGAGCCCTGCGATAAGGTAGTCTCTGGTTTCTTAAGGCGATGGCTTGAAGTTTGCCAAGTGCACGCTAGAATGACTGGTTCTAGGACTTATAATCACCTGGCTCCTTCTGGTGCTGTCCCAGTCAGAGGGGGGAAAGGAGAGGGTGTGTGCTCAGCTTCTGAATTGTCTGTGTCACCCTTCTTGTAGACCAATGACTGTCTCAGATGGTTATAATTTTTCCCTAAAGAATTTTACTTACCAAAATAAAAGGCTGTATGCTATTTGTTTGAGTATCCCCATTTTTAAATTTACCTCCTCCATCAATTGGATATGCCATTAACAATCAAAGTCGCATTTAATGACGAGTAAAACAGCTTTTGCATTTCCATTATAATCGGCTGCTGCCTGGAACTGCCAGCAGCTCTGCCTCCCAAATGGATTCCCTCTTCTCAGTACTGCTCCAGGTGTCCAGACCTACGCTGACAGGTGAGATGGGGCTAAGTGCACCGTGCCTGCACTTAGCTGCAAGGCGGGGCCTCTGTGAAGCAGATGCAGAGTCTCTGTCTGCGTGCAGAATGATTGCTGGAAGTCCTTTCTGCACACCTGTTCAGAGTGTGTGCTGGAGGAAGTCAGAAGAATTGAAAGGCAGAGGAAACTGGCAAGTGCATCCTGACCCTGTCTTTCCTTTGAACTTCGCTGTGCAGGTGGGAGGATGCCGTGTGTAAGTTCTAATGAGGACTGCCATGGAAATCATCTTCCCCCGAGATAATCAAATTGACATCTTATTTTTATAGGTTGCTGCTGATGGCTTGTAATCTTCCAGAACATTGTTTCTGTTTCCTCTGGTTTGTGTAACACCCAAATGAACATATTGTTAATGGGGATGAATAAATTGCCAAGCTCCCGTTGAATCTAATTATATGTTGGAGACTTGGTGCTCTGAATTTTTCTTATTGTTTTATTTTCACAGTCTAAGTACTCTTAAAATACCTAGAAATTGTTTTTGTTTTTTTTTTTTAACCCATGATGGGTCTTGTATAGGTCTTTCCATTTTCTAGTCGAAGAATCTACATCATGGAATCAGCTCATCTCAGTGTTACAGAGATGGACTAATCCCCAGTTAGGGCATATTCAATTCATAAAGCATTTTATTAAATCTTACACAAAGTACTAGGTTCTACTTAATGAGAAAATATTAAGGGCGTTATGGTATTTTGATCACTAGAAGCAGACATAATTTTAGTAATTGCTTCCTGGGGAGCAACCTGAAGACTTGTCTACTCATGTTTTTACTTTACAAATGAGGGAATGGGGAAGCAGGAGTCAGATTTGGTTCATTTGAACAGAGTCCTTTAAGCCTCCCAAGTATGTAAACAGAGGTTTCCCTGTCCCTCCCAACCCTGCAGCTGTTTCTAAACAGTCATTCAGAGGCTTAACATTAAGCTCAGGCTTATTACTAACTGGCTCTTACATTTAAATTAACGCATTTCCATTCATCTGTGCTTTGTCATGTGTCTCGTGGTTTTGCCTGTGCTCTAATATGTCTTGTTTCTTGGGCAGCCGGCTTGCTTCTCTCTTGACTCTGCCCTTCTTTCTCCCTGTAATCAGTTTGACTTTCCCACCTTCCTACATTCTGCCTTGCTGCAGGCCAGAGCAGCTTTTATCATCAACCAATGAGAGCAGCATATATTCACAGCACGCAGAAGGGTTATCCCACAGCACTAGTGGGTGCGCATATTTGTCAGGCAGGCAGGTTCTAGAATCTCTTCATGACTGTCTGTACAGATATTTGGAGTCTGCCACTGCTCTTTTGGACATCATGGCCTCCTGAGAAGCGCTAGAGATTCTTGGTTTGTTTCAAGCCAGGAAAATAAGATTCCCTTCACAACCCCCTTCCTCTTCTTCTAAGGAGACATTTTCAAAATGCAGTGGATTTATAACATTAGTACTAATTGACGTGATTAATTTCCAGATTAGTGAGGAAATGGACTCAACTATCTTTTTAAATGGAGCTAGGTCACATAAGGCCATTTTCATGTAAGCCTACTACATACGTGAAATGTGTCTCCCCATTTGTCACTGCCTCTCCTCCTAGTTCCTCTTTATTACTGGGAATTTGATTTTCATCAGCCTGGCGTACACTGGTATTAGATTAAATCAAATCATTTATATAGAGAATTGGTAACTTTTGTGACTATGGCAACATGGTCCTCAGGTTGGATTTCTTGAGACATGCATGGCATAGTATGCAAGGTGAGAATGAAGAAGTAACTAATGTGGAAAAAAATGCAGATATGCATTGCAGCTGCAGAGCCAGACTTTATATAGTAACTTATGTATTAGGGAATTAAATTTAAGGATCGGAAACTTACTTCTATCTATCCCTGGGACCTTCAGGGTTAGAGCATGTGGAGGTCATAGCAGTGACAGGTGAGCTCAGACTCAATGTGAGACAGACATGAGGACTTCAGGGGACTTCAGGATGGCTTTGCTCCACCAAACAGTTACGAGCACCCTTTTATATCCCATGCTTCCATGTATTTTCAGTTCATGACATTCTGTTACGATTCCAAATTCTACCGAGGGTTCTGTAGTTAAAGTCAGTGAGACATGCAAATGGGGGCGTGTGATCAGTGTGCCTGTGGCTTGGCACTGTTGCAATTCAGATCTCTTTATCAGCTTCACTGTGAAAAATTACTCACCGAGATCCCAAGGTGAATCAACAGAGGCAGTGGATTGAAATTATGGAGAGAAATTTCTCAGCTTATGTAACCGCTGGATTTGGCATCACGGAGGAAATGCCAGACGTCTCATATTTTCAAAGAACCGAAGTGGAGCAAATCATTTGCACTTCCTGGCAGTTCAGGCCAGAAACAACACCACCACAAATGCTGGATGCTGTTTCGGCCATCTACTCATTCTCACTGAAAAAAATCCAGTTGCCACTTCAATGTAACTATCCAAAGCATACATTGTAATGGTTTTGGTATCTTTAGCAGATGTGTGACTATCATCATTAGGGTTTTTAGAAGTACATATAAAGTTATTTTTGTTGTCCCATAAAAGAAAGCCTATTCCTTTCCTACCATTCTGTCCTCAAGCCACCTCTATGGGTGTCTTAGTCCCTTGTCTATTGCTGTGATGAAACACCATGACCAAGGCTACTTATAGAAGAAAGGGTTTGTCTGGGCTGAGTGTTCCAGAGGGCATCTTAGTTAGGAGTTCCATGGCTGTGATACGATACCATGACTACAACCAAAGGAGCTTGGGGAGGAAAGGATTCATTTCATCTTACATTTCTAGGTAATGACCCATCACAGAGGGCGATCAGGGCAGGCACTCAAGCAGGGCTGGAAACTAGAGAAGCCAGGAAGAGGTCTGCTCATTGGCTCTCTCCCTCTGGCTTGCTCAGCTTACTCTCTTACAACACCCAGGATCACCAGCCTAGTGGTGACATCACCCACGTTGATTTTGGCCCTTCTTCATAACCATCAAGCAGGAAGTGCACTCTGGGTTTTGTCTCAATTGAGGTTTCCTCTTCCCAGATGACTCCAGCTTGTGCTGAGGTGACATAAAACTAGCCAGCCCATAGGGATGAGTCCATCACTGTTAGAGTACGGAAGGGTTGTGGCAGGTAGCGAGCTGGCTAGAACTGGAAGATGAGAACTTACATCTTGCTCTGTAACCGGAAACAGAGAGCAAATTGGGAATGGCAGGCACATGGCTTTTGAAACTTAGATCTTAGTGGTATACTTCCTCTGGCAAGGCCACAGCTATAGTAAAGATGATGACGATGATGATGATGATGATGATGATGATGATGATGATGATGATGATGAAAAAACAGCATGTTACTCCCATAAAAACATACACACTGATGAATGGAATAGAGTTGAGGACCCACATATAAGCACATGCTTAGAGCCACCTGATTTGTTTTCTTTTTACCAAGAAGCCAACAATATCCATTAGAGAAAACACAGCATCTTCAGCAAATGGTGCTGGTCAAGCTGGATAACTGCATGCAGAAGAATGAAACTTGAGCCTTATCTCTCACTCTGAAAAAAACTCAATTTCAAATGGGTCAAGGGCCTACGAGTAATCTCTCATACACCAACTGTAGCAGAAGAGGATGTAGAGACGATGCTTGAACTCATTGGCATAGGAAAGGACTTTCTTGAATGGTACCCAAACTATGCAGGCATGAGGGCCAACGCTGATTAAATGGGACCTCATGAAGTGAAAAGCTTCTGGATGGCAAAGGACACCATCATTCTTCTCAAGAGGCAGCCTAAAGGGTAGGAAAAAAATCCTCACTAGCTGTCCGTAAATGGTAATTTGACTATAATTGGCCCCCATAAGCTTATAGGAAGTGGCATTATTAGAAGGTGTGGCTTTGTTGAAGTAGGTATAACCTTGTTTGAGGAAGTGTGTCACTGTGGGGCTTTGAGGTCTCCTATCCTCAGGCTACTGCCAGTGTCCAGGGCATCTCCTGTTGCCTTCTGATCAAGATGCAGTCAGCACTATGTCTACCTGCATGCTTCCATGCTCCCCTCCATGATGACATTGGACTGAATCTCTGAAGCTGTAAGTGAGCCACTCCAATGAAATATTTTCCTTTTAAGAGTTGCCGTGGTCACGGTGTCTCTCCACACCAAAATAAACCCTAAGACACCACCTGACAGAGAATGGTTATGGAGAATGTACAAATCACTCTGAAATTTAAAGTTCAACAAAACTACCCAGTTTTAAAAAAAATGGGATGTAGAACTAAACAGAGAAATCTCCAAAGATGAACACAAATGGCTGAGAAGCTTTTTTTTTTTTTAATGTTCAGCATCGTTAGTCACCAGGGAAATGTAAATTAAAAACTACTTTGCGATCTCACCTTACCACAGACACAATGGCTACGATCCGAACAACGAATGATTAGAAATGCTTCCTTGGGTGTAGGCAAAGGGGAACACTTACTCACCGCTGGTGGGGGTGCAAGCAGGCATAATCTCCATGGAAAGAAGTGTGGATGCTCCTTCAAAAGCTGGAAATACATCTACTACGTGGTCTAGCTGTACCACTCTTGGGCATGTATCCAAAGGGCTCTGTATCCTAATGTGTGGAAAACTGCTTCACTCATAGGCATTACTGTCCTGTTCATACTAGTTATAGCCGAGCTGGCCGTCAGCTGATGCGTGGATAAATGTGGTGCATTTGCACAATGGACTATTTGACAAAGTATTCCATTAACAAAATGAAATTATGAAATTTGCAAGTAAATGGATGGAGCTGGGAGCAGTCATCCTGAGTGAGCTAACCCAGACTCAGAAAGGCAAACATCCTCATGTTTCCTCTCAGCTGTGGGTGCTAGTTTGGAGTCCTTTATACATGTGCTCCATTTGGAATACTTGGAGAAATTAAGAATTACTAAGGGGCTGTGGGGAAAGTATCTAGGGAGTGGAGCTAGAGAGCAGGGGTTAAAGTGGAGATTAGCTGTCACCAAGGTAGCTGGCTAGCAGCCTTCCTTCCTTCCTCCCTCCCTGCCCCCATCCCTTCTTCCTTCTCTCTTTCCCTCCCTTGAAACTTAGGTTTCAGCTGGCATGTGCTGGCCTTCATTTCTAATTCTGAAGGTCTCTTTTCAGAATGGCCAAAGAGGCATTGAGAATTTATATTACATTGAGAACACAGTTACTACAAAGTCACCCCCCGACACACACACACACACACACACACACACACACACACACACACACACACACACACAGAGGCACTGAAGTTAAAAGAGAAAAACATACCAAGGGAGGAACTAGAGCAGCGGGCAGAGCAGGGCAGGATGACTCACACATCCTTGCCTGTAAATGCCGAGGACTGAGGGAGAGAAAATGAGGACAAATGTTTTAAAGGAAGTCTTCGTGTTTCACTTCTCAACTGGAAAGGCAAATATTTTACAGATGTCTCTGTGGTGGCATTTTTTCTTTAATGAAGAAAACAAAACACAAAAGAAGGGGACAAACTTATCTTCTATAAAGCAGAGGTGCTCCTTTGGAGATGGACCCAGGTACAGAGATGTCATCTGTCTGTGCAGCAATGTGCAGGCACAGGGAGGTAAGGGCAGAGGGCCTGCTCTCTAGGGCTGTGAGCTAAACAATGCCAGCCGGTATTAGGGGAGCCCTGGTTCTGTAGCTACCAGCGGTTCCTTGCTCCTGAGGACAAGATCTAGCTCTCAGACACTCTTCCACCTCCTTGGCCTAACTGCAGAATAGCTGGTGACTTCATTTCAGAAATCCATGTTTTCCGAGAAACCACTTAATGAAGTTTTGATTTGCCCGTGAAGCTGGCATACTTGATGGGGTTTCCCTCGATGGATGTGCTTTTACGTGGGTTTCTGGAAAGAGGCCTTACCCCGCCCAGGCAGGCTCTGAATGTGTGCCAGAGAGTGCCACATTTGTGTCTTGCTTTTCTAAGCACCGGGGATTTGAGGTTTTGTTTTTGATATACATTTGACTTGATATACTGATATACTGTTTCCTTTTGGATTTTTTGTTTGTTTGTTTGTGTTTTGTGGGCAATGGCCTCCCAAAATGACCCTTCTACTTTTAAATGCTCAATGCCTGTTACCACCTGATTCTACTGTGGAGTAAATCTCGGTGTTCGGTAGACTGCTGGACCATTTTTCCTCTTTCCAATGCTGTGTGATCATATTACTGAGTGCCCAGTCCTGTGGGGCAGGAAGCAGAAGGTGCTATCTTGGGGGGTCATTTGGAAACTGACACCAGGACTTCTAGTGACATACCCTTAGTCCCCCTGCTTCTCTGTATGGGAGGCCACAGAGTCCTCAGGCTATTGCTTAAATGTTCTTTGTGGGACAATTCAGAGGCTAGACAGGCAGGGTGTGGAAGCCCTGTGGTGTCACCGTTCTGTGATTGCAGCCTGTGGTGGTCTGGCTTAGGCCTAGACACAGTGAGAACGTGTGGCATGTGTATTTTCACCATGTGCATACTTCTGCCTAGAGGAGGGAGCTGCCTGGCCTCCCAGGCTCTCTTTTGCCTGAAGTGTACCAGGTCTCTGTAAGACAAGGGGACTACACTCACCCTCTGACTCTCAATTGGGCACAACTAGTGAGAGCTTTCCTTATGGGAGGGGTGCACTCACACAGGTACCCAAGATAAGGGGTGCACTCACACAGGGCCCTAAGATAAGGGGTCCTCTCACACAGGCACCTAAGGGATTCAGTCACACAGATACCTAAGCTAAGGGCCTGGTGGAGAAGAGGACCCATGCCTGGGGTTTAATGCTTTTATCTGCTTGCTGTCTTGAAATTCTTAATACTCTTATCTTTGAATTTCTTGGGGTTTATTAGCACAGTGAGCATGTGAAGCAGATACAGAACTGGAAAAAAGGCCTGGCTCTAGCCCCTGCCTTGTACCTATTGGCCTGTGTCTACTAACTAGGTCCTATCCCCCACATCCCCAAAGGTTCAACAACCACTCCAAGATACCACTAGTCAAACACGTGAACATGTGAGGGACACCTTGGGTCCAGACCATAATATTTGTTGTGAAATAGCAAATAATGCTATGGAGGCCTGTAGTCTTAACTACTTCATGAGGCCGAGGCAAGGAGGATCACCAAGAAGCTCAAACCTTGGCTGGACTATAGAGTGAGTTCAAGGCCAGCTTGGGCAGCTTCGTGAGACATTGTCTCAAAAGATGAAAAGAGGGTTGAGGGTATATATAGTTAGATGACAGAGCACTTCTCTATCCTGTCCCATGTCCTAGGGTCCATTCCTAGTACCAAAATAAATAAATAAACAAATAATAAATAAGTAAATAACTAACCACTGCAGTTGAGGAGAGATATAGTAGGAAAAACCCCTTCCCCATCTTTTAAATGAATAGCTTGAACTTGGATTTTCACCTGGTCAGGTGCTGGTCCCAGGAGGCAGTCTTGATTACTGTGGACCTGGGGAAGGTCTGGTCAATAGGAGGGGATAAGCATTTGATGGAGTTGGGCCTGTAATAAGGCTGGGGTTTGGACTGGTTAGATTTTTGTCAACTTGACACAAATATTTGAGGACCAAGACATAGAAACTTCTATCAGACCCACACATGGCCACGTCTTTGGGGGCACTTTCTTGACTGATATGGGAAGTCCCAGTCCAACAGGGGAGTGCCACCCTTGGGCAGGTGGTCCTGTGAGAGCAAACTAAACAAGCTAGCTAGCAGTGTTCCTTCATGGTCTCTGCTTCAATTCCTGCCTCGAACTCCTGCCCTGGCTTCCTTAATTGATGGACCCTGTTATGGGAGTAAAAGTCAAGCAAACACTTTCCTTCCCAAGATGGTTTTGGTTAACGATTTACCGAACGACAGGGAAAGGCATACAGAGTGGCTACTGCAGAGGTCTACTTGCCTGTCTGGACGCAATCCCTGGGAGGTTAAAGTCATTAGACCCTGTGGGTCTGGCTCCTCTCAGGGTTATTCAGGAGGTGAGCCCCAAGGCCGATAGTTGCAGTCTCTAGGTACCCTGAACAGTGCACTTAGAGGTCCCACTTGATTCCAAGGGCCCCAGGGACTCTAAATGGCATTGGCAGCATGTGTTGTGTATGGAAACAAATCGAAGATTCAGCAGTCCAGTCCCTTGGAGATCAAAGCGCCACGTGGCTATGAGATTTATGGCTCTAAAGGATAGATTTTCCACAGAAACAAACAGGAACTGCTCTCAACATTAATGGGGCAACCGGCCTTCAGCTGTGGCTCAGGCCAGGCATGTTTGGAAGAGGGGCATGGTGTGCTGTCTGTAGAATGCCTGTCCACCGTAAACTTATGGACAGCAGTTGTTTCTGTTTTATATGTTGATTAGCTTCGAGACACTCATTCGTTTTGGAGGCTGGAGGTCTAAGATGAAGGTGCCTACAGACTCCATTGTCAACGAGGGCCATCACTCTGGTTTGCAGATGACTGCTTTCTTGCTCTGCTTTTAAGACAGCTTTCCTGTGTCCTTTATTATAAGAACACTGCTAGTATTCCCAAGGCTCTCCCCTCATGACCCCATCACCTCCTAAAAGCCCCTATGAATACTGTCACTGTGGGGCTAAGGGCTTCAAGAGAGAATTTTGGTGGAGGAAGCTCAACCAAACACGAGTCCGTCGTACCAGCCCTATAGTGTGTGTCTCCTATAGGGGACATTATCAGTGCCTGGACACGGGTTTTGTTACCACAGCAGCTGAGGAGCATGGTGCTTCTGGGTAGCACAAAGAGGCCAAGGATGCTGCCGAGGGTCCTGCAGTGTACAGTGCAGCCCCTACCTCAGAGATAACACCAGAGGTGACCATGGCCTGGCCACCTGGTGAGGTGGAAGAAGGAATGTTGGTTTATTTGCACACGGTTTTGCAATGACTGTCGGGATAAACTATTGACAGACGACATGAGGGGAAAAAAATCAAACGCTGGAGCTTCCATTAGCAGAGGCTCTATGGGAATGGCGATGCTCTCTGCCAGTGGTGTCAGATTTGTGGAAAGGCATTTGCAGTTAGTGCCTCAGGCATGGCTGTCTTTGCAGCCCCCGGCTGCAGAACTTAACACCAACAGATTCTTTTTCTCACATAGCCCACGGGTTTCCTTTATCTATCTCGTCTTTGTGGCTTTCCCTCTGTCTCTCTCAGGGAAGCCACAACCCTCCTGGTATCCTTGGGTGTGACTTTAGCAATTAGAATTTTTAGTTATGTATTTTCTTTCTATGTCCATTGGGCTATGGCTGCTCATGTTCCTATTATAATGTGGGTAGTTGAGGAGCAGTCAGCATGATCGTTTGTTTCCTGGCATCTTCATGGAGGTGGTGATTTATTCTTAGAAGCTTGATCTTGCTTCAGAGTGTAGCAGACAGAGCCTGAGACCTGACTCTATAGTCCTGTGCTGGGAAAATGGCGACCACACTGTCCTTGGGTAGGAACTTTCCCTCCCCAGTTCTCAGTGTCTTCTGGAATACCCACATGGCAACATTTACCTCTGAGGCTTCAGACGTCTTGCAAAGATGGAAGAGAGCTCTCAGGGAAGAATAGTCTTCATTGCAGGACTCATGGAATGCAGGACAGCATGGCTCATTAGCAGTTTCCAATCCCAGGAGGCATGTTTTAGAGTGTAGGTTACGTGGAGGGGATGAAGGCAGCATTTTACCATGGTGTATAAAGGGGACCTTGTCTTGTCCTGACATGTCTCAGGGACACGGTTGGCTGATGTGCTGTGGAAATTCGGAAAATTAGAAGGTCCTGGGCCACATCAGCTTCATCCAGCTTGGAGCCCCATGCTGTTGACTTGGCTCGGTTGGGAGGCCATCCGCCCTCCTGTCTGCTCCTGACCTCGGCACATAGCGAGAGTGGTGTGTCCACAGGAGGGAATGATATAGGACCCGAGAGCACCTCACGGAGCTGAAGGTTGGTATCTTGAGGAGATTTACCACACAGCTGTTTTTACACAGTTGTGAGTTGCTTTCTTGAAAGGACGCCACAGACAGTAAAACAAGTACAGAGGTGCTTTCTGGTCATCAGTGCCCCCCTGTGGTGAGAAGGGTGACCACGCTACTTTTCTTACCCAGTACCTTCTACTGTACCCCCCAAATCCTCCTGTGCCTACCCCCAAACAATAGCGCCCTTCACTCATATCTCCCTGGCCATTTTCCCTGTGTATGCCTAGACTCTGGGAACTTTTTTTTTTTTGCTTTTGTGTTTCCTTCCTTCACTTGACCATGGCTAATTTTTTTCATGGCCCATAAACTTGAGAGCAGGGCCTACCTGTGCACCGCCACTGCCCTGGCTTCCTTACAGAATGCCTGGGTGGCACCACAGTAAGTGTTTATGTGCAGAAAGAGGCTCCGCGTGTAAACCAGAAGAGTCCACATCTTTACTTTTGCATCGTCATGCAAAAATATTCTTTAGCTGTTGGTGTGGTCAGTCTTCAAGAAGAAAAAAAATCCATCTGGCAACCGTGTCTTCTTGGATCCTGACTCTGACTTCTTATTTGCTTTAACCTTTAATATCATTCTCTGTCTTTCATGGGCATCTGTGAAGTTAATTTTGCAGATGGCATTTATCTCTCGGTAAAATAGCCCACCTCTCTCTGGACCAAGAATGCTCCTGTCCAGTACTATTGTTACTTCTAAGTGGAATTTCTTAGGAAGTTTCTTAAAATAATTCAATTAATTTCAAACACCAGTTACTTTGAATTTCACCATTTTTTTTTTTTTGGTTTGTTTGCTTCCATCTTAGAAAGCTGGTGAAAACCAGATTGATTCCTTGCTGTTAGTCAATGCCCTTCATTTTTCTCATCTAGATTAGGGTTTCTCAACATCTGCAAACTATTCAAATGCACATAAAGAAAATCCTTGGCTTATGAGTACTTAGGATGGTGCAAAAGCAATACCGATTTCAAGAGGAATTACTCCAAATTTTGACTTTTGATATTTTCCCGGGCAAGTCCCACAGAGTGCCACCCTCTGTTTTGATGCTGGATAGTACCCGTGAGTAGGAGCATCCAGACCCTGCTTCTGGACTCGGAAATAGCCAGCACAATAGTGTGCGTTGGGGACTGTGAAACGCGGAGGGTGTGTGAAGGTCCCATGTGTTCGGTCCGCGTTTGACCCAGGGTAAGTTTTAGGAGGTGTAACCTATGGTCAATTGAGGACCCATGTTAGCTGTGTCCCATCTCAGCTCTACCCTTTCCAAGGTCTGACCACAAACCTGCCTTATGTCAAGTCCCCACAGCAGGCAGATGCCACAGTGCGAGTGAGAGTCACTGTTCTAGAGGTCTCCTGGATTTTGTTTCTCAAGGCTTCAGTTCTCTGAAGAGACTGGGTCATTTTTTAAGTTAAAATGTCTTGCTTTCTGGATATTTTGGGTCATTGCTTTGGGCTGTCATTAGACTTATTTCTTAGTTTCTTATACTTTCTATAGCGCCAACTGAGGTTAAAGTAAATCCCTATCCTGTTCCAGTTAAGTTATCCTGGAAGCCTGCCTTTGTGGTAGAAAACTCAAGTGACAATGGACGGTAACACGGAAAATAAATTCTGAGAGTGGAGAAGGCAGGTTTCCCAGACAGCAGAGAGCTGCAGTGCATGCTTTGTTGGGACCAGTTAGGCAGCTGTCACCCTGTGAGTGCTGCGGGGGGGGGGGCAGGTATGTGACAGTCTCTCAGCAGGACACCATGCTTGAAGGGCAGGAAGGCAGCCCCCTGCCTTGTGGCCTTCCTAAGTGTCCATCTAAGATGTCTGTGAGAGTCAGAGATAATAATAAGGCTCTCTGCCTGTGCATGTGCGTGCATGTGTCCTTGCAGGTGTGTTTGACTTAGGGTACGTGTGCATGCTTTCCTCTGTGTGTGTGTGTGTATGTGCAAATGTGCTTCCAGGTGTGTTTGACTTAGGGTATATGTGCGTGCTTTCGTGTGTGTGTGTGTGTGTGTGTGTGTGTGTGTTTATGTGCATATGTGCTTGCAGGTGTGTTTGACTGAGGGTATGTGTGCATGCTTTTGTGTGTGTGTGTGTGTGTGTGTGTGTGTGTGTGTGTGTGTTTAACTCTTCCGACTCTGGGGTTGAAATTCTCCACTCTCCATAGAAATGAACTGTAAGGTTATGAATTACTTGTTGATTAAAAGGAGGGGAGTAGGAATGCATTTGTCCCTTTTTTGTGCCATCCCCAGAGTTATCACAGTTACTCTTCACACGTGTTCTAGGGTTGAAGAGCAGCCTAGAGCCCTGGCGAACAGCAGCGTACACTCCTGAGACAGCCCTTTCCACTCTTTTGCGTTTCACTGGGAATTACAAGTATGTGTGTGGGTGGCCCAGCTAGCACCTCCTCCCTGGAGATTCTCCTTGGTGTGAAATATTCTGGGCACTTGGCCGAGTATTTTTAACTACGGGATCTATGGAAGAGGGACACATAGTTGTTTAACTCTTACACTCGCTGTTCAGTCACCAAATACCAGTTAATAAGATCATCTCTACGTCCTGTCTGAGATCATCTCTACGTCCTGTCTGAGATCATCTCTACGTCCTGTCTGAGATCATCTCTACGTCTGAGATCATCTCTACGTCCTGTCTGAGATCATCTCCACGTCCTGTCTGAGATCATCTCTACGTCTGAGATCATCTCTACGTCCTGTCTGTAGAACCTCGTGTTCTAGTCTGTTAGTAAGTCTCTCTGACATGGCAGACGAAATACACGTGGGCATACATGTAGTGGGCTGCACCTGCAGGAAGTGAGTGTGGCAGATAAACCCTCGGGCGGCCCTGGGGAACCTGTCCTGGCTCATTTGGAAGCACGGGCTGATAGAGCTGGGCAGGTGTGGAAAGGAAGGCTATGTGTGGTGGCAGACGATGATACGCAAGGGTGACGATGTGATGGTGACAGAAGCCTGGTGTCGTGTTTCGTGATCATGCTGTCATCCTGGGCAAACAGGGGACCCTGCTGACATTGGTTCATTTTTATGAACAGCAACAATTATCTCTGGGTAATGTTGGTATTGATAGTCATTAATATAAGCTATATCTGATTAAATAATTGATCTCTACTGTATGCCAATCTAAAGATGTCTTCTATGTTCTTTTTCTTTCAGGGGAAAGGAAGCCGGTTGCCATGGAAATGGCATAGGAAAAAGGGACAAGCAGGAAGGCTTAGCAGTTTTGCATTTGGAAATATTTGTGATGTAGCTGACTGTGTATGTAATAATGTTATACAGCAGATCCATCAGCCTTTGGAAGGATGTGTGTCAGAGGCTTTTCTGGGAAGGCATTTTTATTAGAAGCACAATTTTGGTTATTTTGGTATCTGTGAGTTATATTAAGATATCAAATCTGTGGACAATAAAGATGCAATAGAACCCTAAAATTGTTTCCAGAATGCAGTTGGTGTATGACATCACCAGTTACATAGAGACTATAGAAAGCTGGAAAGAAAGCGCATGTACAGGAAGACGTCTTTCCTGAATTGAGTACTTAATAAACTGGCATCACCTGCACCCTGATGAGTGACCGCTTTGCTCACTGTCAGTGGAACCATTTTTCCTTTTACTAAACTATATCACACATTGGGGGGGGGAGAAGTTTAACAGAGTGACTCCCATTTCCATCTCTTCCCACTTTCTCTCAGTTGATTTTGAATTCCCTTTTTTTTTTAAAAAAAAAAAACCACACATGCAGTTAAGAATATTCTCTTTGACACAGCAGAGACAAGTATAACATTTTGGTTCAGTAACATAGCCAGGGTCCAGATTCCACTGAGGCTCAGATTTCCTGGTCTCCCTGCCCCTCCCCTTTGGGATATTCTCCTAGTCCCAGCTTGGAAAAAAGAAAACAATATTCTCTTCCTCCATTTTAGAATTCTGATGGGATTTCAAAGAAAAGAGAAACTTCCCTATGAGTCTTAGTAAATTTAAGAAATCATTGCATTTGTTGAATATTTGTGCTAGCATTGTATTGTCCATCAAGGGGGTCATGGACCATTTCAAGCTCTGCTGAGTTTTCTGTGTGAGGCTGAAGTTCCCTGTCTGTCTGTCTGTCTCCCTCTCTTTTTGTTTCTCCCCTTCCCTACCAGGCCCCATCTCTCTGGTTAGAACCCCATTTATGCTAAGTAAGTTCTTAACAGATAAGGCATACCCTCGACCCCTTGTCCCATCTTGTAAATGGAGGACGGTTGTGACTCTGTAGATGCTCCTGCCATCTAGAAGAGGATATAGTCCTGTTCCGGAATCTAACACGGGTGTGTTGACCAATAGAACATAGCAGGTATGACTTTGCCAACTCCCAGGCTTCGGTCTTCCAAGACTGGCAGCTTTTACTTCCTGCCTCTTGGAGCCCACTCATTGTGTAAGCATCTGCAGGCAGCTCTGTGGACAGGAGCCCAGGCTCTCAGGTGCCTGTGTCAGTTAAGTCTCAAGTGAGTCATGTCTTGGAAGGGGAACTGCCAACCCCTTCGAATCACCCATCTGTTCTCATAGAGAGCAGAGGCAAGCCTCATGCCATACTCCGTGGAAGTTGCATGTTTGTGGCTGGGTCTGTAGCTCAGTGTTAGAAGATCCACAAGACCCTGTGTTGGAGCCTGAGCATATTAAAAATATTGCATATTCATAAGCCACCAGGTGACTCCTGTCTGAGCGCACTGTGTTGAGCCGTTTGTGAGGCAGCAGTGGGTAACTAGTGCTCTGTTTCTCCCATAACTCCCTGCTGCCCTGGCAGTATGCAGAGGTTCACTGCCTTTGTTAAAGGAACAAAGCCAGGGAATCCACCTGTTGAGCATATGTGTCGAGGATGAGATGAATCTTTGGAAAAAGGCAGACTTAGGATCTTTCTCTCTTACCTGTTGGAAAAGATCATTAAAGAGGGTATGGATGTTGTCTATGGCTTTTTATTGTTGCAAAGAGACAAAATTACTCTGGCAGCTCTTATAAAAGAAAACATTTAATTGGGGTGGCTTACAGTTCAGAGGTTCAGTTCATTATCATTATGGTGGGACATGCGGCGTGCAGGCAGACATGGGCTAGAGAAGGAGCTGAGAGTCCTACATCTTGTAGGCAACAGGAAGTAGACTGAGTGTCATACTGAGTGAAGTTTGAGCAAAAGAGACCTCAAAACTTGCCTCCACAGTGACACACCTCCTCCAACAAGGCCATACTTCCTAATAGTGCCACTCCCTTTGGGGCCATTTTCTTTCAGACCTTCACAGATGGACACAAAGGGGCTATGGGAATTAAGCCATGGACTCAGGTGCCTTTTACAGAAGGATGGTGGGGTCTTTGGAAACAGCATGGGCAGGACGTGCCCAGGGTGAACAGTGCTAGCTAGCCTTGTCCACTTACATCAGTTTTCTATGGTAGCAGTGCCTCTGATTAAGCCCTTTCCTGTTCCTGGCTGTTTTAAGTTGGAGGCTATCTATGGGCATAAATAATATTCTTAGTATGCTTGTCTAGGGTTCTGTGTTTCCTTGGCAACCTGCATGAAGCTCAAAGCCAGTGCTTTCTGTGGGGGACCTTTCTCCATGCTGTGTTCTGTGGGTCTCCTGGGCATCTTACTTGTGCACTGGAGGCCTGGTTTTTTAGAGTAATTTGGCATCATAGACTGTGTCGGAGATACATGTAAACTGAGAGGCCATCAATTCAGAAGATAACCTCATGCCTGGTCCTGTGCCAGTGACTTTGGTGACCACAGCCAAGTTTTATCAGCCTCTGTAGTATATTGGCAAATGATTAAGTGTTGGATTTCTGGGGAAAAAAAATATTTGCTTGTTAGCATTCGTTTGTTTCTAGGGTATAAGCCCAGGCTATTGACATAAAGTTTTGGGCTATTGTGAGGCAGCCTAGACCTGGCCTGTGGGATACTGAGAATGGTGTGTTGTGGTCTGGGCAGTATCTCTTATATGCTATCTGAGGAGAGGTTCCAATCCATGGAGACCCCCTTGGTACCAACTGAGCTGCTGGTGAGAGTACAAAGTTCTTTCAACTCTTATGTTTCTTTTGGTAGTATGGAGGGCTGAACACACATTTCACTATGTAATATTATGGGTTCTGTTTTAAAATACCCAGAGTATAAATTTACAGCTTTAAAAAGCTTCAAGCCGCATTTCGGTGGCGTTGCGTACGTCAGTGTTGTGTGGCCCCCAGAACTCTCCCTTTCTGCCAGGCAACTCCCCACTAGACATCAGCTCCCCGTTCCTTCTCCTCTAACCTTACAAACCACCATCTGAGTTTCTGTTTCCGAATTTGTCTGTTCCGCATTTCTCACCACAGTGGAGCCCTGTGCCATTTGTCCTTTGCGATCACCTTATTTTGTTCCACAAAGATCTTCAGGTTTGTCCTCAGCTTGCATGGTATTTTCTTTCCTTTTAAAGGACAAATGCTTCCCGCCGAATAGATATGCCATCCTGGTGCAGGAGAACAATTCTATATCTGTCAATTATGTTTTAAATAAGCGCTGATTGGTCGGTAGCCAGGCAGGAAGTATAGGCGGGAAAACCAGACAGGAAGTAGAGGTGGCGCAATGAAAACAGGAGAATTCTAGGAAGGAGGAAGCCCATTCCTCCCAGTCCTGCCTAGACCACCAAAGAAGCAGGATGTAACCTGCCCCGCTGAAAAAGGCACTGAGCCATATGGCTAACATAGATAAGAACAATGGGTTAATGTAAGTTACAAGAGTTAATACGAAGCCTGAGCTAATGAGCCAATCAGTTTATAACCTAATGTAGACTGTGTGATTTTTCTTTGGGGTTTACTGGCTGTGGGGTACCAGGCAGGACAGAAACCCCAACAAGCCGGCCCTCATGTTACACCATCCTTCCTCTATCCATCCTTCTATTGGTTGATATTTATGGCTTTCTTTTCACCCTTTGGCCATTGGTAGCAATGCTGTAGTACACATAGGTACACATGGATGTTTTAGTTCCACTTTGACTGCTCCTGACTATATAGCTAGAAAACATATTCAAGATGTTTAATGTCACTGTGAAGCCCCACGTGAGGAAGCATCGATCTTTTCTAAGACACCAATTGTGTTTCTGGGTGCTGGACTCTCTAACAAGGCCACATACTGTTTTGAAGGTTGTACAACTGATGGGTTAGCATGATGGGAACTGGCGCTCATGTCATTGGGGCATAGGGTCGGCTGGAGTAGCCCGATATAGTCAGACGGGATACTACAGGCCTCCGGGAGCTCAGAGAAAATGGTTTCAGCTAGTAGCCCTGCAGATGGGACCCACATCTGTGCTCATAGATATGCATGCTTCTTCCAGGGGGGAGGTGCAGATGGACGTTTGCTTCTTCCAGGTTGCTTGGTTCAGGGGTGGGTGACTCCGAGTCAGTCAAATGCTTCTCCAGCAAACAGTACACGCTTGAAAACACGGGTCACTGTGAAACACGTTCTTTTGTATTTTCTCTATTTCTTTATTTTTTTTTAAGTTTAAAAGCCTATTTACAAACATAGGTGGAAAACCTGGGTTGTTCTTTGATAACCGAGAAGAAGGAAAACCTACAAAGGGTAGAGTGACTGCTGTCTTTCCCCTCCGAGCTTCTCTGCAGGATGTGGGTGTATGTGCATACACAGCATGCTCAACCCTGCAGTGACTGCAGACAGCTCTTGATCCGTTTGCACCCATTTAGGGGTGGCTATGGGGAAAACGTAGAATTAGGCACAGTCAATGACAGCATAGTTCTGCGTGTGACCTGCAGCTGGTGAAGGCTGATATTTGGCCACAGGAGGAGGAGGAGGAGGAGATGACTGTGGTGGGTGGTAGCGGGTTAAGTGGGAAGAGATGCTCCACCACCGGCAGCCAGCATTTATTATGCCTGGGGCTTGTTTAACGTCTTAATTAATAAATGCCGAAAGCAACAGTAAAGAGCTGTTTAATAATAATGAGACTAAATAGGGAGGTTTTAAAGAGCAGGAATGGTATCCCCCTGAAGACATTAGAAATAGAATAGCGGAAAGCCTGAGGGGCTCATCGAAAAGAAAGACAGAAGGACACAACGGCATGGAGAGGGAGCACGGTAGGACCATCAAGGAGAGCGCAGAGCAGGGTGATAGGGAGGGCCTGACTAAGAACACAAACGACTCCCTTCATTTCTCCAGCTCTCTCGCTACCTCTTCTTAGAACTCTGAACACGAATCCGTAGCATCCGACAGACAGTTTGCTGAGCACCTGCTGTGGTGCAGCTGGGCCAGTGTCGCAGCAGTCCAGCAAGCTGTGGGGTGTGGAGGGGACATCAGACATGGCGTGTTTGGGGCAGCTTGCCCAGGGCTGGCAGGATCACATCCCCAGGAGAGCTGTGGCTTTTCAGCTTCTGTGGGTTCTTCAGGTGCCAGCCCCTGGTGCTTGACATAGAACCTGCTTCCTCCTCTTTCATTCTTTCCAAGCCCACGAAGTAAGGCTGCTCAGACAAAACTAAACAGATGTCTTACTCTAGAGGAGGAAAAACTAGCTTAATGAGGGAGGGGCAGTTTCAATTAAACTGCAATATGTATAGCTTCTGGCTGCTTTTAGCTAATTCACCCCCCCACACACACACACAAATACTACAAAAAGGCCCAAAAAGAATGTTTTAGGTTAATATTTCTTATGAATATGGATGCAAAAATTAATTTAGAATTCTGAGGAGAAACAAGGCTTCTTGAGTTCTCAAAGGCAACTGTGAACACTGTCGTGTTTGCTGGGCTTAACTGAGTCACCCAGAAGACTGGCATAACTTGATGCGAGGCTGGAGAAACAGGGGCAGGAATGAGCCCCTCTCTGGTGACTCTGCTGTACCTGCAGAACACTGGAGGAGCCCCTAGGGTGAACGGGAGGTCATGGATAGTGAAACAGGTGTCTACAGCTCTCCTGCTTGTTTTGAGGTTGGATCGTCTGTATGTAGCCCAGCCTGACCTTGAACTCAGGATGCTCCTTCCTCAGACTCCTTAGTGCCACAGCTATAGGTATGAGCCATCATGCTGGTTAGATCCTCTCTTGATGGTCATTGGATTCTGTGGTCACCGGGTCTCCAACACTGGAAACTTACATCTGGTGAAGAATTTGAGAACTGTGGCTTGGGTGCTCTTCAGTGAGTGAGCATGACTGCTCCCTCCTAGTTGCCTTCTGGTGGAGCTGTTGGCCATTCCTGCACACTTGGGGGAGGAGCTACTGTTGTTCCAACCTCCTAGAAGGTTCTGGAAAGTTCTGGTATGTGTGAGTCAAAGGGCTTTGACAGAGAGACCTAGGCTGCCTGAGCGACAAAGAGGAGACTTTATACACCTCACGCGGACGCTCCTGTTACCATGATATGGTTATCATAATCGTAAAGGCGATTTTGTGGCGCTCCATGCCGCATCTCAACTAGACTTTTCTTGTCTACGTGAAGAAGAGACACTGCCTTCCCTCGTTTCTTTTGCAGTCTTGGCTCCAGGCTCTCCTGGTCATATCTGTGGGTTCTCGGCAAGCCAGCATACCTTCATTATAGCCTGGTCCTCCTAGCCCCGTGAAGCTTAGCTTCACATAATCCCCAGTCATGACTGTTGCACGAATGACACTGAGAGCAGAGGGCAGGGAGGCCGCAGTGTGCTGGGGTGGGGTGCTCAGCCTTGGCCTTTGTTTGTGTCTGCTTCCTCCGATTGTATGATCTGCTCACAGGTGTGGTTCAGGAAGGCTGATCTCTGTCTCAACCGTACTGGGATATCAGTTCTCTTCTATGGGTCATTCACCTATGACCTATCTGAATTTCATTTTTAAAGCTTTTCATGAGGAGGGAAAATATAGTAGAAAAGGAAATGTGGCAATATCGTTTGTATGAAAAGGGGGACCAGGATAAGTTTGCAATGTAATTTCTATGGAAAGGAGAACCAGGATAGGTTTGCAATATAGTTTCTATGGAAGGGGGAACCAGGGTAGGCTTGCAATATAATTTCTATTGACGGGGGGAGGGGGGAGGTAAGGGGGTGGGAGAGGAGGAACCAGGATAGGCTTGCAATATAGTTTCTATGAAGGGGAGGAACCAGGATAGGTTTTTCTCAAAAGCCAACACAGAGAGATATCTTAAAGAAGGTCACATAGCTCTAGAAGGACCCTGAATGTTGTCAAGTGACCCCTGTGAGGGTCTAAACCTCCACCCTTGCCAGCCCCTGCACGCAGGAAAATCTCTGCCGGGGCTTGCCACATGAGGAGCTGACTCAAAGCAGAACCTTCTGTTCCCCCGGCTAGGAGCATGCGAAAACATTTTCCTCCAGGGCCTCCATCTCATCACCGCAGTGTAGGCTTCTTGAATTTGCTTTGATGGACAAGATGGTCCAGAAGATGAGGCAAAGCCCGCAGCAGGGGTGAGCGTGGTTCTAACAATATCATTCAGAGATCTGGGGAAGCTGAATGGATACCAGAAGTTGTTTGTCTTTTCTGTTCTGCCCTTTAGAGTGCCTTGTCTGGCCTCCCCAGTTTCCAAAGAGAGCTTCAGCTGGGTCACTCCTTTGGAATGACCCAAAAGGGACATTACTGGAATTTCATCAGAATTCTTGCCCATTTCTTCTGCTTCACCAATTTACCAGTTGTTTTGTTTTTTTTTTTTCTTTTGATTTGAAATGCGGTCTTCAAACTTAGGTGGGGGAGGGGAACCAGAAACAGTCTTACAGTGAAAAATATTTGGATTGAGACAAATGAACTGAATTCAGTTCCTCTTTCTGTGTGGGCCCGCCGGTGTGGTAGATTATTAAGCCGAGATACTAGATCAGATGGAAGGGTGTGCACAGCAATGCACTCCGACCACAAAACTCAGGGAAAGCGTTTTCATCTCCTTGTCAGAATGCATCACTTCCCCTTGTGGTCAAAAGAGCAACCTCAAACTGAATGGCGCAGGCTACTAATGCTAGACATCTTATTCTCGAGGTGAAAGTGAAATTAGCTCCGTGATAGAACTCAATGATATTTCTATTCTATTCCTCCTTTTATTGCTAAAAAAATCTAGGTGATTTATCAAAATAAGGAAACGAAAAGAAAAAGGAAAGAAAAGCTCATCCCCCATCATCAATGCACTTAGGAAGAGAGAGGCAGAGCAATGAAGAGCATAGGGACACATGGGACTAGCCAGGTTAAACGGAAGTAAGGGAACTTGATTGTGTCACAACCATTTCCTGAAGAGCAAGTTTACAGCCAAAGAAAAGGGGGTCCAAGTGAAAACATGCGTTTTCAAGCTGCAGATGTATTTCCAATGTTTGGCAAGCACTGCGCCCCTTGCTTCTAATTCTACCAGAAGTTCCATCAGCACCTTCATAGTCACCAGGAATGTTTTCGGTGGCAGGTGTTAGACTTTGCAAGCATTTCCCCCAAGGGCTTTCTGTGTCATTGGTGAGCAGGTGTGAGAAAGTGTACTACAGACTCATCTTTGTTCCTTGGAAGACCTTTGGGGATATGAGCGCTAGATTTCTGCGGGTTCTGCATGGAACAGTTTACAGCTTTCACCAGATGCGTGGGAGTTTTCTCACACTTAGCAATTCTCAAGTTCCCGGAAGATGACACAGGCCACGAGGGCTCAGTCCCACGAGATTACCCCTATGTAAGGTACCATAGCTTCTTTCCAACCTACCTATAAATCGGAGATTCCTGCAAGCCCCTAATCACATTTGATCACTTGCTAAGATGGCTCCTGGGACTCAGAGAAGCACTGATTGCTGAAGACCTGAAAGAGACCAGGCCAGGCTGAAGGGTAAGATGTGGCAGCATCTCTACTGCATAAGCACCTTTGCCATGCAGCTAGGTGTACCACCTCTAGGCGAATAGAGATGTCCACCAGCCTTGGAGTGGCCAAACGCCTGTCTTGTAGGGATTTTTATTATAGAATCATCACATACACACTATTGATTATCTGCTCACTTTCAACCCGTTTCCTCTTCTTGAAGGATGAGGGGACGTCCTTGTTAGGATTTCTGTTCTTGTGACAGAACACCATGATGTGGTGAGGGAATGTAGGGAGGAAAGGGTCTGGCTCACGAACCCTTTCATATTGGGCCGTCATTGAAGGAAATGAGGGCAGGAGCATAAGCAGGAACTTAAATACAAGCCGTGAAGGAATACTGCTTACTGGCTTGCTCTGCTTGCTGGCTTACACAGCTCAGGACCTCCTGCCCAAGAGAGGCACTGCCCATAGTGGGCCCTACGACATCACACGTCAATCAAGAAAATGTCACCCACGCTTGCCTTCAGGTGAAAATTATGGAACCATTTTCTCATTTAAGGTTTCCTCTTCTCAGATGACCCTTGTCAAGTTGACATAAGAACTAGCCAGCCCAGTTTACCAATTGTCAGCTTGATACACAAACACATCACTGTGCACCTATAATATTTTCTTTCTTAGTTATCCACAAGATCTCAAATTAATAGTTACATCATGATACAGAGCACTCCAACTTTTAAAAGTGCTACAATTTTTAAAAATTAACAGGTTAAAAGTTCAGTCTTTTTTAAAATATCCCAAATCCCT
>JAQHUG010000080.1:851465-868331 GCA_028555095.1 Dicrostonyx torquatus
TCAAAGCAAAGCAAAATCGAAGTCCAACAGTATGGAGTTGGCTGTCAGACATGTGGGACTCACTCATGATCCTCTGGGCTCCAAACCCCATGCACGGCCCTCAACAGCATACACAGCTTGCCTCGCAGGGTCAGGCCAGCCCCTCTCCACAGCTGCTGCTGTCCTTGGTGGTCATACTATGGCACTGGCATCTATGCTAGGGTCTCCGTTGCAGCTGGGCTGTACCTTCATGAATGGTCTCTTCCAGCCCCTCACAGTGCCAAGCCTCAGCTGCTCTCCAGAACCCCTTCTTGCTTCAAAGCCAGTACCACTGGAATACTCTTACATATTACCACATTTGGCTGTCAGCACAAGGAGCAGCCTTGGCCCCTCTGCCTTTGGACCACAGCTTCTGTGTTCTCACCCTGAGGAAACACTTCTCAGAAGATTTTATTTCAATGATGCTGATCTCTTTTTAATAGCAACAGTCTCCCAGCCCCAGCTAATCAGAACCACAGATTCTTAACTCAAAACGATGTATTATCCCAAATCTCAAACTTCCCTCTGAAACTTCACAAGCCAGCCCTCTTCCATTTGCATTTCTCTTAAAATTCTTATCTTCAGAGCTCCCTCAGAACAACCTGCTGAGCTCTGGAGCATGCAACAGCTTTTCTCTCTGAAGTCCAAACACTACCACAAGCCTCCCCAAAGCGTACAGTCAGATCTGTTACAGTAATACCCCACAACATTCTAGCAATTTCAGTCTAAGGTGGTGTTTTCTATGTGATGGTGCTTGAAAGTCATGAATGATACACTAGTAGAGGGGCCGCGGAATCATCCTCTGGGTTGTGGAGAGCTGCTGAAGCCTGTCCTGTGGCAGAGGAATTTCTGCAAGGAGGCCACAAGAGAGTCCATTTCATAAAGCTGTGACAGTGAAGCCTGCATCACATTGGAGTCCCCAAGATGTTGGAGGGTCCAGAGCTAGGAGACGTGTGTTAGGTCCCCAAGATGTTGGAGGGTCCAGAGCTAGGAGACGTGTGTTAAGGAGAGCTGAAGACAGGGAAGTGAACAAGTCCAAGAGAGAGAAGTGTGTTGCGGGTGGCAACACTGGAAGGTGGAACCATCTAATTCCTTTGACACAAGTCCCAGAGCTACAGGATTTGGAGTTTACCCATTGGTCAACTATTTCCTCACTCAGCCCCAATTTCTTCATTCTGGAATGGTAATGTATATCTTGTGCCATTGTGTGTTTATGTGTGAAGCTTGCTTTAGGATTTTATCAGTGGTTACAGTTAAAGAGATTTAGACTTTCAAACAGCATTACCACTGAAAGACTACAGGGACTTTTGAAGTTGGGCCAACTACATTTTGCATTATGATATGGCCATGAGTCTGTGGGGGTCAGGGATTGGGATATGATGGTTTCAATGTGAATGACCCCCATAGGCTCATAGGTCTAAATATTTGGTCCCCTAGTTGGTAGACCTGTTTGGGAAGGATTTGGAGGTTGGAGTGTGGGTCCTGGGTTGTGTAGATGGTGTTTTAAAAGCTCTCTCCCGAGCAATGTGTTTATGTTTCCTAGGAACTAGCAACCCTGCCCACAAGGTCTCAGATGTTAAACTGCCAGACTATTAAAAATACCACATAGTTAATAGAGCTAGGTACTTCATATAACTATGCACACCAGTTGGAGTCCTTTGTGGGATTATTTCACTTAACATAATGTCTTAATTTAGCGTAGTCAACCTGCATATTCACTGTGTCATGTGTCAAAATGTCCTTCAATTTTAAGGCTGCTGATAGTCATTTGTGTGTGTGTGTGTGTGTGTGTATGTATGTATGTATGTATATATATGACTGTATATGTCTAGTCTGTGTATATCTATATCTATACAATATGCTGCCTACCCTATAATATATTACAGTGAAGATAAAAAACATGCCACTTTATTTTTAAATTCTCAGGATGTTCTCTGGTTCATAGTGCTCCCTTTGGCAGCTCCTTCTATCTTAGTTAGGGGATGACCTATGCAGAAGAGGAGGAAAGGTCTTGCTTATTTGTGGCAGAATTGTGCTAAATGGATCCAGACAAAAGGGCACTTGGTTCTATGCAATTAATACTGTTGGTCCCTGCATGTCAGTATTCAGAGAGGCAGCAGAATTGGATTCTGGGATGCAATTATGGCTTGCTGTCCTTGTCTAGAGGGAGACATTGAGTGGCCTGGCTCGCCTGAGATGGGTGACCTACATCCCCACCACGAGCTGGGGTAGAACCTTTTATCGCAGGGTCAGATGGGCTGGCTGTCAGGCTCAGAACATTATTTTTTTTCTTTTAATTCAGGGCAGTTTCCTGCTCTAATTACTGCTCTGTCTTTTACAGCTGAGAGAAATCAGTGGGAGGATGTGGGAGAGGCAAGCTAAAGCGTGATGACATTTTGACAAATGTATTACAATAAAAAAATTATTCCCCAAGAGAAGGCTAATACACTTATCACCATGTTCGTGCTAGCAGCCCTAGGTGTGTGCCTGGGCTAGCCAGGCTGGTTTTCTTTCCTTGCCCTGGCCTGGTCTCATCTACATTCACAGACAGGGCTTGGATTCCCTCCCACCTGCCCCAGTGGGATTCCTATGTGCTCACAGATCTCCTGTATCCCGTCTTGCTACTGTCTTCTGTGATCAGCCTTTCCCACCATCTACTCCTTAAGTGGGCTGCTTCCCTCCGCTCTGATGACACGTTGCCGAGGAATACGTACTAATTTTAACATTAGCCAAAGTAGTTCTAGTCTGCTTCCAAGTGAACGCTCCTTAAAGGCGGTTGCGGAGAGTCTGGAATTGTGTTGGATCATCTCTACCTTCTTCCTCTCTTCTTCATTTTATTAAATGTAAATTTTATTTTAACTGGGTTAGGTGTGTGCTGTTTAAACAGAAAACATTTATTGAGACATAGTTTGCCCATCATATAGCTCTTTCCCCTTGAACATTTGCTCTGATAGCGTCCAGTGTGTTCATAATTATGTCTTTGTCATGTAGGTTTTAAATTACACATTGACTTTTTTTCTTTATCATACCATGCTGTGTGAACAAGCCACTTGGTATTTATTCATTCCTCAGATGTTGTATGCTTGGGTGGCCTTCACTTTTTGGCGTTTGTGGCTATAGCCTTCATGTGTAGGTTTCTGTGTGGACTGTTTACAGTTCTCTTGAGTTTACATGTAGGTTCATATGTAGCACTCATTTGACCTTTTGGCAGACAGCTAGACTGTCCCCAAAGTAGCTGCATCATTTTTCACATTCTTCAGCAATGAATATGAATATTTTTATTAATTAAATGAAATATTTCATATTTAATTATTTATCATTATTATTTAAAATATTTTATATTTGTAAACACATATTAAAGTTACCCTAATGGGATAATTTTTAGAAGTGGGAAATAGCCAGAGCAGTTTCTGAAAATATGGATTATTCAATGTGCTCAATTTACTACTTCATCCCTTGCTACAACCTATGTTAACATGGTGCCGGGTCGAGTTGCAGAATCTCTCTGAGCCCTGGTTTGCCTGCCTATAGATAAGAGACGTTTTGCCTGTCCCACAGGATGCTTTGTGATGTCCAATAAATGAGAGCCTTTGTCATTGTGCAGAGATACGTTTTGAGTCTCTACTCCTTTTTGTCTGCTTCTCCCTCTTTGGGGAATGGGGCAACTAGTAGCGTACTCTAGAGGAAGGGCTTCACTTAACTGAGCACAGGTGAGTCGATTTGAAGGTTCCAGGGAGGTAAACCAGAGCTGGAGTGCTGTCTCTGAATGTCCTTCACGTTGTGTCCGGGGTCCCTCAGGCATTTTGGAGCTTTGCCTATCATCTGGGGATTCTGTTAACAATACATCATAAAATCACACACTTTTAGCGTATAATCCTGCGTGTTGTTTTGTTTTTCTTTTTCTTCTTTCTTCTTCTCTTATATATTACATCCTGACCATAGTGTCCCCCTCCCCCATCTCTCTCCCATCTCCCCTCTCCCCCAGAACCATGCCCCCTCTATCTCCACTCAGAAAAAAGCAGGCTTCCCAGGGACATCGACTCAACATGGCATAATATGTTGTTATAGACCAGGCACATACTATCACATCAAGGCTGGGTGAGGCAACCCAGTAGGAGGAAGAGGGCCCCATTAGACAAAAGAGTCAGTGATCGCCCCCATTCCTACTGTTAGGAATCCCACAATAACACCAAGCTACTGTGTTCTAACACAGATGCAGAGGACCTAGATCAGACCCCTACAGGCTCCCTCATCTCTGCAAGCCCCCATGAGTCTCTGTCAATTGATCCTGTGGGCCATGTTCTCTTGGTATCTCTGACCCCTCTGGTTCCTCTAATCCTTCCTCCTCCTCCTCCGGACTCCCTGAGCTGCATCTTATGTTTGACTGTGAGACTCTGCATCTGCTCCTATCGGATGCTGGGTGAAGTCTCTCTGGTCTCTTTGATGGGGATTTTGCTAGGCTCTTGTTCCAGAATACTTTGCAGGCAGAACAGACTCTAGGAAGGAGGTTTTATGACTGGTTTGGTGTCCCAGTCTCTCCACTTGAGGCCTTTCTTGGTTACAGAAGATGGCTGATTCAGGCTCCGTGTCCCCTAGTTCTGCACATTCTGATAGACAGTTGGAGTGAGGTGGCATTAACGTTAGGATGATTAAGGTGCGTTAGGATGACTGGTAGTGGGGCTCGCAGCTGGATGTGGGAGTTGTGGTGGCCCTGGGTCTCTAAGGCTGTTTGTTTAGATTTTGCTGTTCGGCCGTACCATTTGAGGGATGGAGAGGTGAACTATGCCTGTAGCTGTAAAGCATCACGCACAGTCTGTGTACCCCATTGGAAGGTATAAGTTCCAGTGCAGTGTTCTTGCGCCTACTCTATGTGCCTCCCCTCAGCCCTCACCGCATCTTCGCTCTTGCCTTGCACCTGAAAATCCTTCCTGTGCACTTGCTGGACAGATGGGGCCGAAAGGGTTCATCCAACCTCCTTTTTCCTGAGATGTACATTGTATAGAAGAGGCTTCCGGGTCCGCTGGCCACTGTAGGAGGCTGTGGATGAGCTCCACTCTGACCTGCTGTAATAGGATTAGCCTGTTGGGCTCTAAGCTGCCGTGAGATAAACTGATTGCTTCTGGGGGATACTTTTCAAGCTGCTCAGCACTTTACCCAAAAGAAAGTAAAGTCGAAGTGAAAGCTAGTTCCTAATTACTTTGTTATTTTGGACTCAGTATTTATTACTGACCAAATCCCCTGAGCTGCAGGGCAGGAGGTTTCTGCAGGGGAGGAGGCAGGAGGGAGCGCCCATGGGGTGCAGCTTCTGCTTCTTAGAGAATAGGCTGATCTTCCAATGAGCCCCAGGGGCATGAACTGCATCCTACTTTGAGGGTGGGAACTGTTACCTCTGCTGCCTTGCTCTGCAGAATATGCCTGGGCCAGAGATGCAGAGTGAGGTAGACTCTTCCTTGGCCAGGCTGTGATAGGAAGGAAATGATACATTTTTGTTAATGTGTTTCTGTGCTCCACTTTGTCTATTGTGACAGTGGTTGAGACTCTCTTTTCCTCGGAAACAGCTTCGATTCCATTAAGCAGTCACTTGAAGAAGCATCCAGATGGGGAGATAAGAGTAAACCTTAAGGTCATTGTCACCAAGTGGTTCTGTAAGCCTGCCCCTGATTTCATTCTTATTCCTCTGGCCTGGAGGGTTGCTTCCTGCCCCTATACAGTGCCGGGTCAGTCTTTACAGGTAAGGGGACTTTATATCCCAGGTCAGAACCAAAGCTCCGTAGCCCATGGTGGAAACCCTGTGATGTCCTAAGCTTGCAGGTCAGTGACAAAGCCAGAGAGTAGCTGGGGAATGGGCAGAAGCCTTCTTGATGAATTCCAATTGCGAAGGCTAGTCTGATTAGATTGGGAATCTACCAGAAAATCCTTCCAAAGCAAATACAACCCTGAAGACTTTCATATGAAGTTTTCATTTTAGATTTATAAGATAGATTAAAAAAGAAAGAGTGACTCCGGATACTTGCTTGACAATTTGACAGCTAGCTCAGTGTTGGGCATGCAATTTGAAATGATTTTCATGAAGCCCAACTCAACAGAAAAGTGTTGGCACTTTAAAGAGGAGCAGGGCGCCATATGGTTTGTGCACTGGTATTGCCCTGTGTTAAACAATCTTACAAACCTATGTGCAGAGCAGAGGCCAGGAGACAAATGAGGTGAGTTATTTGTCAAACAAGGTACGTTATTTACCAAAATCAGTCTGGCGCTTTCATTTCCTCTTTAAAACAGTCTATTGTTTTGCTTATTGATATGTGTTCTCTTTGGCACTAATGGAAATAAAGTTTAGTCTTGAAGTAATTGGGTATCGTTCTTAATGTCCTATCAATGCCTCCTTTTTCTCATGTGGAGTGTCGAACAGAGAGTTCCTGGCTCCACTGCGATTCTTCTGAGCTCCTTTCCGGTTAGCACTGTCTGCACTTTTCACAGCTCTTTTATAAGGCAGCCCTCATTCATATGCTCATATTTGGAGGAAAGGGTGGGAGAAGAGGAGGTTCTGAGTGGGGACCACAGCCAGGTCTGGCATGTCCTAGCAGAGAATGTGTCTGCGATGGCCATTCTAGGTCTCTGAGAGCCAGCGGCTGACTCTGGATGGGTCCATGCGCATCTGCTTGTCCAAGGGCGAGGATCCTAGTGCCACAATGAGGACACTGTCTTTGCTCTATGGAGTCTATTTTTCCTTGTGGAATGCTTGGCTTCATGAGAAACAGTCGGCAGCATCTTCATACTAGAAGACACTTGCCACTGGAGCTGTTTAGGATTACTGTTGCTGCCACTTCAGAGCTTCTTAAACCTAGGAAGCAGCGGGCTTGTGACCTCACTCTGATATGTCACAGGGGAGAGCCTGGTTGACGAGGCTTTTCTTTCTCTCAGACAGCCAGTCACTGGGTTTCAGTGTCACCCTTGCGCTGACCAAGTGAAGCTTCTGATCAAAGGCTGATGCTCAGGGAGATGCCAGTGGCCCAGTGTTGTCTAGGGGGAGGGATGGCTCTCTGTCCTGTGCACACAGAAACAGGGGGCAACAGGCGAAGAACCTGTGGACAGAAGGAACCCTTCACTTGACTTTTATACTTTCAGGCTATTTCTACCATAGAGAGTAAAGAGCTACAGTATATAGGCCAGTGATAGATACAGGTGAAATGGATGAGATCTAAACTGGATGTCGGTGTGGCTGTGCAGCTAGGAAGATGTGAGAACTACAATTTTCTCATGCGCTACAGAGTTCACAGTTCTGTGAGCCCAGTGAGGCTGGCTCATAGAAGCCCTTCTTTCTGCAGCATGCCAGGCCTGGCTTGGTGCTGGGAAAAGAGATGGGATCAGTAAGTATACTGGAGGAGAACAGCAGATGCTAACCCATGACAGCTCCACCTCTGTACTTAGGCTGAGTGTTCGGGAGCCTCTGGAAGGGAAGCTTTTATGTGCCCCTTGTAGCCCAAGGGATGGTTTATTCTTAAGCGTTCAATGGGTTGTCTCCCAAGCCATCGTTTGCTTCTTCTCACACATAAAATAACGGAGTAAGGATATATTTTGTGAGTTAAACTGTGGCCCTTGCCTCCCCCATCAAGTAAACATTCTTCAGATGAAGTGAACTACACTGTTCTAAGAGGTTTCTTTGAAATCCGATGAGGGGAAAGAGAGTTATAAACGGCACTGCTTGGCAGCACAGGGCTATTTTCAAGGCATGTTTGATTGTCTAGAAGCCCAGGGAAGAAGCAGAGGCAAAGGGCGGGAAATGGTTTTAAGATGGTTCATAGATGAGAAACAGGCTTTCGGGGAAGGGACCGTCCTGCCCAACATTGCATATTAAATAGAGTGCACGGAAGAGCTGGCAGCCCCATGCACAAGCAGTGTCTTCAGGATTTCCATAGCTACCCGTGTTCATCATGGGTTTCCATAGCTACCTGCTTTCATCACTGGAGGTGTCCCCACCACAGAAGCAGCTGTACCAGTGGCTTCCAGAGTTGCAGATACGCTTCCCCTGAGGCTTGGGGAAATGAATGCTGACAGGGAGGAGTCGGGACCAGATTTTACAGTTACCTCCCGGGGTCCAGGTGTGAGCAGTTGCCAGGCTGTTCTGGAATGACCCACTAGTGCCCAGAGGCTACCAGGCCCTGGCTCAGACTTTGTTCTTCATTGATGTCACATTGCATGGTGGAGTGAACTACACTGGAGATTAAGTTTAGTTCTGTCATTTTAAGAGAAAACTGGGTCATTTGCCCTCATTATGTCTGTTTACTCTCCCAAAAGGCCTTGGTGATAGTTGGCTTTCCCCATGAGTTTATGTATTTAACTAACTCCACCTCCCACCGTGTTTGTAAATCAAGTGCTTTTATCAGTTGAGCTATCACTATGGATTTTTCCAGTCCCTAGTCTTCTTGGCACAGGTTTTCTTTCTTCTTTCCCCTCTTGAGGTCTTTTCTTCATTTTCTCCAGAATCTTTCCTTTCCACCCGTACCAAAATACCCTGTGCCCAGTACTGCCCTTACAACCTTAAAAAAATCCTGTACCCAGTTCTGTTCTTACAGACTGGTTTCCTGGTTGGACGACCCCCAAGCAGCCATTCTTGCATGACAGAATTTCATTTCCCAATATTTCTTTGTTTAGCACTGTTGGAGCACCCACAAGAACACCAAGCTACACAACCATAGTATATATGCAGAGGACCTGGCTCCGACCCGGCCAGGCACCCTGATTGTCACGTCAGTCTCTGTGAGCCCCCTGTGAGCCCTGGGTAGTTGATTCTGTGAGCTGTGTTCTTGTGGCGTCCTTGACCCCTCTGGTTCCAACAATCCTTTCTGCCCCTCTTTGGTACTCCTCAAGCCCCATCTAATGTTCAGCTGTGGGTCTCTGCATCTGTTCCCGTTAGTTGCTGGATGAAGCCTCTCCAATGGCAATTGTGCTGCACTCAGTATAGCAGAATATCATTAGGAATCATTTTATCATTTCATTGACTTTCTTTCCATCTGTTGTGTTTGGTTCTATCCTAGGTCTATCCTAGGCTATTTCAGGTTCTAGCTTTGGCTTTTAAGCTTCTCAGTTCGCAGGGGGCTGGGTGGGGTGGGGGAATGCAGAAATGCAAACATGCTTTATTAGTAATCTGTGACTACCAAAGAGAGAACGAGCAGCCAATGTGTCAAAGCTGTGGCCTTGTGGACCATCATCCTTGTTTACAAAGGGAACCCACTACCATGTGTAAGCAGGCAAGAGCTTCAGCAAACACAGGAGGGCTGTCCATCCATGCGGGAAAAGAACAGTTTATAGAAGATTCCCAGAAAGCACCTTCCAAAAGAAGATCAGAGGAAGTACAGCAAAGAGGGAGAGGATCCCCTGTGACCTCAGTTTGCCCTTCTTGTTTGCCAGGTTTCTCAGAGGGTAAACTTGTGTGGAGACTGATGGGAGGGTGTAGGGTCAGAGAGGAAGAGCTCCAGAAGGAACCAGAAGGAATCGAAAGTTCAGTCTTCACAGAAACCACTTAGCAAGTGGGTGCCACTATGGTTTGGATTTTCAGTGGCCTCCAAAAGTCCACGCAGACTTGGGCTTTAGCTTGTGGTGTTCCAGGGTGGCTGTGAGACCCTTAGAGAGCGGGGCTTTGTGAGATGTAATTAAATCTCCAGAGGCACACCTTTGAGAGGAAAAAGGAGACCTCAGCCTCTTTCTCTCTGTTGGCTTCCTGGCAGCCATGGAGCCAGCGGCTCCCTCCGCCATGTGCCCTTGCAATCATGACCTTACAATAATCCCAGACATGACTGAGCCACCCAGGTACGGGAACCTCAGAAACCATGAGCTGAATAAGTATTTCCTCTTTAAGCTCATCATCTCAGGCATTTTGTGACAGTCGTGGAAAGCTGACTAACCGTCACTGTGAGCAAGGTCAAGCTCACAGGAGATTGATTGACACTCAGCCGATGGGCAAGTGGTCCAGGGGACTCCAGCCAAGGCTGCTGTATTCTGTTGTCTCTCTGGAGACACAAAAGAGTAGCTCTTTTCTCCAGCACCACGGGCCTCCCTACTACATTATAACTCAAGGGGAATATGGGGGAAAAGTTGTTTTAGTGTGGCAGGCATTGATGTTTCTTGAGGCAAAAGTGGTAGGTGTCACAATCCTTCTAGTACAATCCTTGTACTTTTTCTGTCCTTGGTGGTTCCCCTTTCTCCTCACAGTGGTCCCAACAGTTTTGCTGTAATTCAGTAATTAGTATTCTAGGAAAGGTGCCTGAGTAGAGTTACATCGATCTTCTGGAACTCCGGAAGCCCCAGGGAAGCATCTGGCTTAGTGCTGGTTGGATAGAACAAAGTGTGCCAACTTTAGCTTCTGCATTTTATGTAATAATTAGCTTATCCTTCTGCTTTTTTCCAATAGCTCTTTAGTATAACTGAAAATCAGGGATGTTAATACCTCCAGCAATGTTTATATTGTTCAGGATTGTTTTGCTATCCTGGGTCTTTTGTGTTTTCATATGGAATTTAAAATTAGTTTTTTCAAATTCTGTGAAAGATTAATTGGCATTTTTGAGGGGTATTGCATTAAATCTGTAGATTATTTTTGATAGGATGGCTATTCTTATGATCTTAAGCCTACTGATCCATAAGAATGGGAGTCTTTCTATCTTCTGGTATCTTCTAGCATCTTAAGGTTTTCGTTTCACAAGTCTTTCCCTTCCTTAGTTAGGTTTATTCCAGTGTATTTTATTGTTTAAGGCTGTTGTAAATGATATTGTTACCTTGTTTCTTTATGTATATCATTGTATGCAAGAAGGCTATGGATTTTCATGTGTTAATTTTGTAGTCTGCTACACTGATGAATACCAACTTAGATGTTTATTAACTGTGAGAGTTTTCTATTAGCATTTTTAGGGTCTATGGATCCATAGACACTAGACTCTTTTCCAGAACGAATAATGTAGCCATGTGGCATGGGGGCTTGGGGTTTTGTAGAGTAGAAGGGAGAACTTTGGGGATGGAAGATTCCATCTGGGAACAGTTCCCCTGTAGTCTCAGATACCAGCAGTGGGTGGTGGTGGTGGTGTGTGTGGGGGGTGGTATATTGATGTATATTGATGTCATTATGAGAAGGTTCCCGGATCCTGATAACCCACAGGTGTTATCAGTCAAGTCAACTTTCCTGCCTGGAGTTTCTCAGTCCACCTGAGGATTTTAGGTCATTAGTCCTTTATTCCAGACCTGAGGACAGATAAAAAGGTGCATGCTTGCCTGTGGGTGTATGTGCATGCATGCGTGCGTGCGTGCGTGCGTGCGTGCGTGCGTGTGTGTGTGTGTGTGTGTGTGTGTGTGTATTCTCTTATTCACTGATTCCTGTGGGAGGAGGACAATGGAAGGAGGAGTAGACTCTGTCTGCAGGATCTAAGGGGGCATGAGTTGGGTTGACTTCCTGTAGCATGAAGCGTGTTTTAATTTGATCAGTGCTGGTGGATCATGGGATTTAAGGCTTACTGAGAACTGGCAAGACAGAGAGGTTAACTGACGCAAAGAAGCCTTAAGTCCAGTTGTGTTAGTTCTGGTCCTGAGAAAAGCCCAGACTGGTAGGGAGAAGGCTGGGTAGGATGGCCCACAAGCCCCCTTTGCAGAGGCACCCAAAATGCTTCCTGCTCTGAGGCTGGGTCTTGTCTCTGCAGCCCCCTCTGGCTCGTGTGCCTCTGTCCTCGAAAGCTGTTGTATTGTCTAGGGGCCCTCTCCCATGACAGTGATGCTGTCATAGGCCTCTGGGCCTCAGATGCCTGTCAGTGTTCCCAGAGGCTCAAGAGGACACTCAGTGTCCCCAGGTAAGGCTTCAGAAACTTCCAGAAAAACACTTCAAGATACTGACGGGTGTGGTTCTCTTAGTTCAGGTGACTGTGTTGCTGTCCAGATAAACCGCAGCCTGTGGAGGGCCTAGATGACTGAGCACACATTGTCATTGTGTGCACAAATGACACTTCCCTTTCTTGAACAAGTATTGGTGACTCATTGGGACCACTAAGTGACCAATCTGTGTGAGGGTTTCTGATTAGGGTCTGTCCTACCAGGGCTGTAGCAGGACCTACATGGCTCTGGGAGTGGCCCTTCAGTGAAGAACACAGCCTGGGATTCTGTGGACCTCACTTGGTCAGTTTTGCCCTTTGTAGCAATGTTGTGATTTGCTTTCATTTTAATGATCAGTGTGAAGGGCCGTGTAATGCTGAATATTAGGAACCTCTCCGCTGACCCAGTATCTTTATTCCCCAAGGATACAAAGCCGGCAAGGTCACTCTGTCCACACGAACTTGAGTAGCCATTTTTGAAAATGGTAAATGCAACGCACCTAGAAGTTTGAACATGTTTTTGGATCCTTTGGAACAACTCCCTGCATTAAAAATCTGTTTCCCAGGAGACAGGAAGAGGATGGCTTGTGGTGGCTTTTGGTGAGGTCCCGTTTCTGAGCCTTCAGCTGGCTTTCATCCTCCTCAGTGAGGAGGCATGACAAAAAGAAACACTTCATCCTGCAGATCTGAGGATCTGCTTCAATATCTGACTTTCTGGAGGAAAAAAGAACTGATAAACTGAACTTCACCGTAGCATGTGCACACACGCATGAGAGCACACATGAGAGCACACACACAAACACACACGTTTTGGGTGTTTTGCCCTCTTGGGGGTTTGCGCTGCATGTACTGCCCCCTGAGTAGCTCTTTCCCTACCCGAAATGTAGACACAGGCCATCAGCTCTGCGGGGTCCACATGTGCACAGGCAACCACCCACTGGCCAATAGTACTTTTTTTTTTTTAAAAATTGTGGTTGCTTGTGTGTTCTGAGACACAGTCAAATGGGAGCAAGAATTTCTGGTGTGCTTTTGCACAGTAGGTTGACCACTGAGAATGGCAATATACTGTACATTTCAGAAAGCTGTGAGAGAGGATTTTGATGTCTCAGAAGATAAATGTTTAAATCAATTTAAAGGTGATGTGATGTGCTTATGTATTGAAACACTACATGGTGGTCTATTATAGGTATCATTTTAAAGCCTTTTTTTAAAAAAAAGTTGAATTCTTTAATTACTTGAATAATTATGCAGGTCATTAAAAATGCGTGACTTTCAAGAGTTTATAATGTAAGTCTTCTAGTCTTCTAAGATCCTAATTTTCTAAAGGCAACACTTATGCTCATTCGCCATGCACATTTAAAAGGCCAATAAATAATACAAAAAGTTTCTAACTAGATTAATTCTTAGTAGGCCTAACTATGTGACAGACAAATCTTTACCTCATACATATATATCGCAGGTGGATTTATGAAACAATATATAATTGAAATCTTTATAAAGCTTCAGTATATTTTCAAAGACCTAGAGGCACATCATGACATAAAATTGTACACTAGATTTATAGCAGCGTAGACATTGGTGCTCTTGGCATATATTTCAAATAAGCTGAAAAGAAAAACTATTAACTGTTTGAGGCTTTGTAATGCCAGGATTGTGACTGAGGTGTGTATGGAGAACATAATAAAACTGTGGGATATTTTGTTTTCTAAAAATTATATTTGTAGTGAACATAAACGGATTTTTGTCATTACTCCTTAAAGAAAATAGTGTAATGCCTGTTGATGTCGAATTTTTGTCATTCGCATTGTATTTGGTGTTTTAATAGCATAGTGATCAAGTATAATGGAGGATGCAAAAGCTAGATTTTATCAGGAACTTGACATTGAAGGACTGTGATATCCAGGAGTACACTGCTTGTCTATCGGGCTATGGAGAGATGTCTGTGCTTGTTTAATACCCGTCTTTCTCACTAGACTCTAAACTTCTCAAGGGGAGGCCATTCCACGTTGCTGCTGCTGTACATAGCACACATTCCCTGAGCTGAACGTAAAGGATAAGCTGGGCACCCAGTTTACTGGAGCCGTGTTGCCCAACCTTTCGCCTGCCCCTGGGAATGGAGGTGACTGATGCTGTGGTCACAGTTCTGGAGTAAGCCCAGAAGGCATTTCTGACATGTTAATGTGAAGGTATTTTAATCTCTGCTGCCAGGGGTCCCTGGGAAGAATGGTGGGGTCTTACAGCAGGTGCTCCCTTCAGCAAACAGGAGATTAACACACATGAGGCTTAGACACGAATAGCTCACAGGACAGGGCTGGCAGCAGGTGTCGGAAGTGGCACCGCGAGCTCCTTTGTCCAAGTGTGCTCAGGACTGACAGCGTCAGGGGCGTTTGCTCAAGGACTTACTCCAGGGCGTCCGTTGCTATGTACTAGCCTTCAAAATCTTTCTTAATACATCTTCTGTGAGTGGAGTTAGCTTTTATTCAATGAGAGGGTTGGTACCTCACCCACAGCAACAGGGTGTGGCTCAAGGACTCCTAGATTCCAGTGCCTAGAGGCCGTTAGTCCTGGTTCCATCAGACCACAGTTCTCAGTGTTTTTCATAAAGCCATGTGTACAGAGATTGGAGAACCAGGGGCTCCTTTTGCTGGAAAAGCCATGTTGCCTCTCCCCTAGACCACTTGTTTTTTTATAAGAGCAGCTATAAGCTGGTGAGGTCTTGCTGTGGAGGTCTCAGGGTTCTATAGTCAGCATCCACAGAAGATCCCAAACTATCAGCATCTCTCCTGCAAACCCAGCCATCTCAGAAAGTCTCCATCGTGGCTGGAAGTTCCTCATCCTCAGCTGAACATGAAAAGCTGGTCCTTTGAACTAGGCAGCTTCAGATTGTTCATGCTTCATATAATGAGGGGATAAAAGGCCAACTGTTCTGGTTTTATGTGCTGTGGGATTAAGGGGATGGTGAAAAGTGGGTATAGCTTCTGTGGCTAAGAGCTAGTCAGCCAGAAAGCTGTGTTTCCCCACAGCGTGGTGGGAGGGATCTGACGTGGCCGACTGGTGTGCCCTCCCGTGACCACTCAGGGCAGAAGAGACTACTGCCACCAGCCCAATGACAGTCCCTCACTTTGAACTGCACATAAGGTTCCTCAATTACATCATCAGGCTATCCTGCCTCGGTCTTCAGAAAGAGCAAACGACCCAATGCATAGAAACAAACATTGAAAATATACTTTTCTATCAAGGAGATACAGACCTACTTTAAGTGGAGGTTTTATTGGGAACGTCTTTCAGGGGAGCTTCTGTAAGCACGGACATAGCATAGGGTTTTCCAACTCAAGAGTAAAGACTGCCCTTGGCTCAGTGTGCACCCCTGCTCCAGTAGTCTTCTTGTCTCTCTGGTCAGAGCCATCCCTGTGTGCATGCATATCTGCATGGCTATGTGTGTGCATCTTGTTTTCACCTTAGCAGTCTGCTGTCCCTGGCTTCTCAGGAGTCTCCCTGCCCTTGGGAAGCAGGCATGGGGAACAAACACACACCCGGAGCTGGCGACTGGTAACAGGCTCCATCAGCCTGTACCTATGAAAGGATAACTTCATCTTAATAGTGCTTGGTACAGATGTCCTTAGGGTCAAGAGCAAGGTGTAGCTATGCATAGGAAATGGAATGAATATCCCAGTGCAGTTATCGGGTACAGCAGTTGTCAGGGGTTTTGTCTCCATTCTGAAGAGTAAGTCACTGAAGCAAGGGGACCACTCAAGCCTAGTGACACCAGGACTTTCATGAGGTTCCCTAGCAGCCTGTGAGATCCAAGCTGTTAATCCTTAAATGTGGTAGAGTCTTCTCTGGGTCGACAAGCCAGTGCACTCTTGCCAGAGCAGTGCCAGTCATGTGGAGTGTCATGGCTTCTGGGCCTGTTAAGTAATATGAGGATGTTGCTGGTTATAGCAGGATGTGGTGGGCTGAGCTGTGGAGCATGCATGCTGCAGAGAACCTTTAATGAAACTCTGCTCTGGTCTTCATTCACCTAGAGCAGTTCGTGCTTAGGGTTTCTATCAAGAAGAATGAGGAGACCCTCTGTGTCCCATGCTGCAGTCTGCTTCTCTCCATGGTTACCTACTATGCCTTTAGTGTTGGTTTGCTTTTATTGCCAATGTGACACAACTTAGAATCACCTGAGAGGAGAGAACCTCAGTTGAAGATTGCTCAGATGAGGCTGGCCTTTGGCCATGTCTATGAGAGATAATCTTGACTGATGGTTGATGGGGATGGGCCCAGCCCACTGTGGGTAGCACCAACCCCAAGCAAGTATGTATTAAGAAAGCTCGCTCAGCATAAGCTTGCGAGTGAGCCAGAGAGTGAACCTGGAAACAGTATTTCTCCATGGTCCCTGTCTTCAGGGACCTATCTTCAGGTCCTGCCTTGACTTCCGTCAGTGATGAACTGTGACTTGGAATGGAAAGCCAAACAAACCGATTTTTCTCCAGGGTATTTTGTTATCAGAGCAACAGGAAACAAAATAGAACACCCTCATTGCTTGTCTAAGCCACGGTGTGGAGGATCATCTGCTTCCAAGAGGAGGGATGATCGTGACCTCTTTGGATATCATTCACTTGGTTCCATTAAAGGACTCCTGATACCCAGCTACTGCCAGGTCATACTGATTTGGGACAATCACACGGGGTTCCAGGTGGTTACTCAGAAAAGTCATATCAGAGGATTCATACTGACTTTCATGACTTCTGTGGTGGGATGAAGTGGTGCCACTGGATCCTGACTTTCATGACTTCTGTGGTGGGATGAAGGGGTGACATTGGATCCTTGTAACATGAGGGTCCTGCTCATTGGGGTTTGTGTCCTGCCCGGTACCCCACAGCCGGCAAGCCCCAAAGAAAATCACACAGAGAGTCTACATTAGGTTATTAACTGATTGGCCCATTATCTCAGTCTTCTTACTAGCTATTATAACTTATATTAACCCATCTATGTTAGCCACATGGCTCGGTACCTT
>JAQHUG010000080.1:869289-890288 GCA_028555095.1 Dicrostonyx torquatus
TATCCAGATCCTGAAATTTAGGCACATACATGTGCACACAGCCCCACTGACCTTAAATTAAAAAAAAAGATCTGTCTCTCCAGCAAGAACACATAATTAGCAGCTGGGAGACTACCTGGGGAGAGATGAAGAAAGATGAAGATGGTTGTGGTGTGGTGGATATTGTCCACTTGACAGGGTCTAGAATCATGCATGAGACAAGTCTCTGGGCACAAAGAGATATCCTTTCTTGTTATTGTTGTTTTGAAACAGGGTTTCTCTGTGTAGCCTTGACTGTCCTGGAACTCACTTTGTAGACCAGGCTGACCTCGAACTCACAGAGATCCTCCTGTCTCTGCCTCCTGAGTGCTGAGATTAAAGGCATGCAATACAACCACCCATAAAGGGATATTCTTAAAATCGGAAGTCCTAGATGTGGAAAGTCCCTTCCTCTGGTGGCCCAGATGTGGGAGATCTGAGGAGGAAGCTTTGAGTTTTGTGTGCTGGCCTTCACATCCTCCTGTCCCCATTCCTCTCCCCATCTTTTGCTGACATTGGAACTCAGATTTTGCAGTCTTCATTGTGATTTGAAGACTGTCACTCTCCAGAAGTCCTCCTGGCAGGCCTTCAGTCACAGACTACAACTGCTGAGACACTCAGCCTCTTAAACTGAGCAGACACGGGGTTCCCAGCGTCTTTAGTGTGGGGACAGCCATATTTGGACTACCCAGATATCATGCAAGCCAATCTAATGAATCCCTTTAAATATATGCTCACTCTGTTGCTTCTGTCCTCCTGAAGAAACCTAATACCATGGGGGAAAGTGGCTTTTGTGCCTGCTCCAGGCCTCCCAGAATGCAGTTCCCCGGGGTGTATTTCAGCATTTTAGTCTTCCTTCTTGGCACAAAGATTTGTTAATCATGTCTGCACCAGGGGTAGCCTCATGCTTTGCTTCTTCAGCAGCCGTGTGTGTGGCCATCAGCCACACAGGACAAGTGACCTGCTGTGCAGTGCGAGCAGCTTCAGAAGGCTCTGCAGAGCAGCATGGTTTCCCTTTCTCTTGAGAGGAAACAGATAAGAAAGCCACGATGTCCTTGTGGAAGGACCAGTGTAAATGTCCACTAGCAGTGGGACTAAGACTTACCATGCATGGGGCAGCTACAGGTGATAGCCTGTGAGTGTGTCAAAGGATTGGCAGCAGGGTGTGGAGAACAAAGAAAAGACAGGAGGCTGCGCAGTGGTTGACGATGACCCTTTGCACTGTCTTTTCTCTTCACAAACTTCAAAATCAGATGGTGGAAATGAACACTTTCATAGAAAACTAACGGTGAACCTGGGGAGATAGGACCTTCTAATGATGGGAGTGACCCCATGTGGAAACAGTCTGATCCCTGCTCTGACTCAGGGAAGAGCTGCATTTGTTGGGGAAGTGATTCATCTGAGGGTCTCCGAAGCCCAGGGCTCTTTAAAGGCAGGAATGCTTAGTTCTCTCCTTTCCCTTCTGCCCAGGTGGTGAGCATAAATATGTGCATGCACGCACACGTGTGTGTGCGTGCGTGCATGTGTTGCACATGCACGTGTATGTGTGTGCGTGTGTGAGAGAGAGAGAGAGAGAGAGAGAGAGAGAGAGAGAGAGAGAGAGAGAGAGAGAGAGAGCGCGCGCTCATACCGTTGTGCATGCATCTGTGCATACACTCACGTATCCTGTCTCTGTGCCGGTCCTGCTGAGTTAGTTTATTCTGACAGGATAAATCTCTGCTTTGGCTGATTCTGTAGCCACAGGCCCTCTAATAACCCCTGGAAGGTCTTGAGCAGTTTTAGGATTGTTTTATTAATAAAAAACTTTATTTCAAAGGAGATTACACCTAAGCCTTTTAGTAAGTTGTGGGGCTGGGTGAGGGGCAGAGCAGCAAGGAACAATGAGAGGTCCCTGGTAGGTCGGCATCACCCAGCTGAGCCACTGAGAAACTTACACAGCTCTAGAAGCTCAGTTGAGGGTTGGGGGATGGATGGAAAGCTGGAATCACCCACTGGGCCTGGGGAAATCCCCAGGAACACAGAAACTCCATTCCCAGTAATGTATTATGTGTGTTAGCTTTATTTGCCAATAGGATTCATTCCATTCAGTGACTTACTGAGGGGTTCTCTTAAACCGGAGTGTCCTCAGACAGACTACATTTGGGGATGTTCTCATAGTGCCTTCATTTATCTCTCCTGGCCATCTCCACTCTCATTGCTCCCCCAAAGAAAGCAAACCCTTTACCCCCATGGTAATGCCAGCAGGGCCCTATGCCAATGCGAAGAGCGAGTGATGCGCACACAGAGGCATTCCCTTCAGTAGGGAATGGTGTGTATTCCATTTCTCCAGTGGGCTTGCTCTCTGAGGACCCCGGCATGGCCAAAGCTCCATGTTCTGAACGATTCTTCCCAGAAGCAGGAGAATATAGAACCAAGTGAGAGAGGGAAGAAGGGTCCCTCAGCAGGATTGCAACATCCCAGAATTCTGAGTGCAGGCTCCCAGGCCCTGCCCCACCTACCACAACTGTGGTAAGGAGTCCTCAATAGGAAGTTACCCTGGCAGAATGGGAGTGGAGCTGGCCAAACAAGAGACACCTGTGTCTGGAAATACAGTTTTGATCTTTTACTAGAAACCCAGTGGGAAGACTGTCCTTTGGGCACACACAATGCTTCCTGAGATACAGCAGCTGTCCCTGGGTCTGCTCGGGTCTCCTTAAGCTGGTGGCTTGTGTAGACACTGTCTTCTCTGGCCAGACTCTCTTAAGGGACTGACAGAAAGCTCTGTCTGATTCTGTATGGATAGCCTTGAAGCCCATTGCTGAGAAATAGATTGGGAAGTTTCCGTTCTTTGGCATTTTGCATGCTGCATTAACAGTATAACAAGAGAGGAGCTGAACAGTGTGTGTGTGCATGTTTGCCTGTGTGTGTGTATGTGTATGTGTGCATGTGTGTGCATGTGTGTGCTGTGTGAACTCATAGGAAGTAGTTATCAAGTCAGCTTCCAAATATTCGGAGTGAAAGTCTACTGCTGCAGACAGCCTCCCTCCAAGGATGCAAATTTGTACACCCAAATTGTAGATTTTGCAAACCTGTATCTTTATAAGACTTAGAAATGAAATCATGGTACCTGAAGACAGACTGGAATAAAGGCCTAATTAGTGTTAAAATGTATTACCAATTAACATACCCTAGGTTCTCATAGGAGTGGCTTAGTAACCATCAAGAAGCTGGTGGGTCTAAGTGGGCCTGCTCGCGTTCTCATTCCTGATTTATTGACAGATAGAGAATGACTGTCACCAGATCAAGGATGATGGCAGCAGGAACATTCGATGACCTTGCTGCCCTCTGAGAACCAGGAAGGTGGTTTCCAATGAAACATTGCTATTTCTAAGAAACACTGGTGTCCTTTCTGACTCCGCTGGTGTGTTACTGTCCAGTGTCTGGGCACTAGTACCTCTTCCTCTCCATACTCTTAAGAAGTCAGATCTCCCCTCTGCTGACTTCAAGTGCTGGCAAGTATGAGTCCCTGCCCTTTTTCAGATAATAGGCCAAGACTTGAGATAACTCGTGTGCTCCAGCATTTACCAGTTCTAGCAAATTCCTAGTGTCCCATTGCGGAAAAGCAAAATGTCACTAGTATCAGTGAACTTTCACTGTGCAGAGCATTCTTGGTGGTAGAGAAAACCCACTGAAGTCCTAGGAAAGAGAATGGTGAACACTGGCTAGGGTTTCTACTGCTCTGAGAAAGACGCCATGACCAAAAGCAACTTGGGAAGGAAAGGTTTTATTTCATTTTACCCCTTTTATCCCAGGAAGTCAGGGCAGGAACATAGACACAGAAACCGGCAGAGGCCACTGAGGGGTGCCGCTTACAGGCTTGCACCTCATGGCTTGCTCAGCCTACTTATTTTTTAATAGAACCCAGGACCACATGCAAAGGAATGTACCAACCACAGTGGACATTGATTAAAGTGCTCTTTAATCAAGACAATGCCCCAGAGATTTGATGTCTACAGCCCAATCCTAAGGAGGCATTTTCTCAGCTAAGATGCCCTCCTCCCAGATATGTCTAGGTTTGTGTCACATGGACGGAAACCAACCAGCATGGCTGCTAAACCACCTGAGCTGAGAGAAGCAGATGCCAGAGCCCAGCAGACATTTTTCAGTGTCAGTGGCTCCTATGTAGATGCTGAGGAGGGTTGTCCTTTACCTGAGCCCTGTTGTCTCTTTCTCACGGCCTTAACCCTGCTTAGGGTATTTAATTAAGGTCAGCTAACTTTGGGTAGCTATGCCCAGTCAGAGGGATTATCCATGAAGAGCGTGAGTTAGGCTGGAAACACCAACGAGACCTTCCGTACTAGAGTCTGCGGTTCCTTGAGTGTGTGTTCTGCAATGTCCACAGCTCTGGCTGTGCTTCAGACAGGGTGACCGACACAGCAGCCTTGAGATCTGCTGTAGTGTGGGACTAAGTGGGCCTTAGGCTGCCACAGCAATTGGCAAGTTTCCTCTTGATTCTCCAGCATTGGCCAGGGCTCTGGGCCATGTGATTTGCACATGCAAGGTGGAATGGGGATGGATGCATCATTTCCTCTGTGACGAGCAGCTGAAGCCCAGGCAGTGTGGCTGTGTCTGCTCATCACAGGGGCCACAGAGGCCAAGGCTTGGCAACACAGGAACAAGGAAAGTGCCAAGTCATGCCATGTTTTCTGCCACATTCCTGACTAACTTCAGGAACTATAGGGGTACCATACCTGGGTCTTGCTAGCAGTTTCGCCTTCTGCCAGATGGGGTTCTGTACTAAGAGTATCTCTAAGACGTACGACAGACAGAAGTTTCTGTCATGGAGCTTTGCTGTGACCAGCTGTTTAGGGAATCTGAGCTAGTGGCAGCAGCGGGAAAGGATTGCAAAGCAAGCTCACTGTGACTGATTTTGTCTAGTCTCTGAATTACAGTTTCTTTTTATTTTTATTCCAATATTTGGTCACTACTGAGTCAACAGAAGTGTGTGCCTGACACTGTACTGGGTATCAGGTAACCTAACTCAGGGACAGTACTCACCGCAGTCCTCACAGGTTGGCTTGGAACCAAATACCTGAGCTAATCAACTTAAAACGAGGACATATGTTTTTGATTTATGGTTTTAGCCTGCAGGCCCTTGGCCCTGTTTCTTTTGGATTAGGGCATCACAGTCTATCATGGGGGGGAGGACGTGGTAGAGGCGGTATGTTATCATTATGTCAGAGATGAAGCCAAAAGAGAAGGGGAGGGGCCAGGATCTTCCTACCTCTGTTAAGTGCATGCCTCCAAGGACCGACCTCCTTTATGAGGTCCCATCTCCTAAAGGTTCCACCACTCCCCATAGATCCACGGTCTGGCAACCAAGCCTTCAATTCACTCAACTCATAGCCGCCTCCAGATGTTTTAGAGACAAACTGTAGCAGCTTCCCACTTCTGGTCTCATCAAACCATTAACTGAAGATGGAGCTAGGAAAGGGCAGGTGGGGGCATTTTCTTTCCTGGCAAATGTTTGTTTAATGAATCAACCAAGTTTTTTACCTTGAAAGGAAAAATCGGCAAGAAGCCAAGAATGACTTACTCTAGGAAACTTTTCCCAGTGCCTAGGGAGCGCCTCTCTTGCTTGGTATGACATTTGTACATGTTTCTAGATTTTGGAGACTTCATTCAGAGACTTTGAACTCCTTCACAAAAAGCCTGGTTGTGTCCAAAGAAACTTAAAGAACTTGAAGTCATAGCATGACAACGTGAAGCTTTGGGAAATAAGAGCTTTAGAAACTTGATTCAGACCATTTTGCTATTAAAATCCACTTAAGATTTTGCTCTCAGAGCATACTGTAGCGGAAAGAAGGGCCTTTCAGACACTCTCAAGCCTGATCACAAATTGATAGTTAAAATTACAGGTTTAGGGCACCTCACCAGAACTCCCTGGAAGGCAGCATAGTTCAACAGAGGGGTGGAGCCCTGTGTGGTTCCTAGAATCCTCTGGAGGCACATCATCTAGCTGGCAGTGGGACATTGCCCTGTGATTTCAGAAGTGGGGACTCGTGCATGGCAAATGCATAGCTGGTTTATGCAGCAGGCAAGTATGAACTATGGCTATTTTACTTTGTTTTAAAAAAAACAAAGAGGGTGAAGTGGTGTAGGACAATTCTATATTCTGTCAATTATGTTTTAAATAAACGCTGATTGGCCATTAGCTCAACAGGCAGGGTGTATAGGTGGGACAACCAGACAGGAAGTAGAGGCGAGGCAAAGAGAATAGGAGAATTCTGGGAAACAGGAAGCTCCCTCGGCAGTCCTGCCCAGACCATGGTAGAATCAAGATGTCCCACTGAAAAAGGTACTGAGCCATGTGGCTAACATAGATAAGGATAATAGGTTAATATAAGTTATAAGAGTTAATACGAAGCCTGAGCTAATGGGCCAATCAGTTTACCATTAATATAGACTCTCTGTGTGATTTCTTTGGGGCTTAACAGCTGTGGGAACTGGGCAGGACAGAAACCCCAACGAGCAGGCCCTCATGTTACACTGTAGCATGAAGTATAGTGTCAACCTAGAAACCCAAGAGTTGACAAGAACATCCCGAATGTGTTGTGCAGATGAGTTACATGTGTTTCCTATAACTTGGTGATGGAAAAAGGCTGAAATTATCTAAAGGAGGACCTAAGCTCTAATCACTACCCAGGTGTACTTTCGGTCGTGGGGTCTCTTGTGTATGTATTTCTAGGGCAGTGGTGCCCAACCTTCCTAATGCTGCAACACTTTAATACAGTTCCGCATGTTGTGGGGACCCTCAACCATAGAATTATTTTGTCGCTACTGTAATTTGCTACTGTTATGAATTGTAATGTGGATATCTGATATGCAGGATATCTGTCAGATATATGACCTCCCAGAAGGGGTCATGACCTGCAGGTTGAGAACCACTGTTTTAGGGTGCTGACTGATGGCTTCCAGATGATGGGGACCCTCAGGTGCGTGGAGTGGCTGAGTGACCTTTTGTCGTGAAGTCCTTTCCTACCTGCCCCATGCTACTGAGAGAGCCCCTGCAACCCAAATCCCAGATATCTTCCTTTCTCTCTGCCAGCTGTCTGGGTTAAACTTCCTCCTTTCTGGTCTGAAACCCAGTATGTATTCTCTGTTCAGAATTCTCAGAGCCCTCCCCAGTGGATTATCTAAACGTGCTTCCTATTAATTAGATGTTTATTCTTGTAGGCAAAGCCTCTAATAACTCGAACCACAGTGCTCCTTGGAGCCACTGGCTTACCTTCCTGGATAGCAGTGTCTTCTAAGAAGCAAGAGACTCTGAGGAGTGGACAGAAAAGGTGCTCATTATGTGTGTGGTAGGGGGCACTTGCTGAGCTGAGAAAGAGAATTCGGGGTCTCCATGTATGCGGTGGACCCTCACAGTAACACTTCTGGCAGGGGTAGCTTCTGCCTTCAGGAAACATGCCATTTGGCTCTTTACCCCTCCTTCCTCTCTCTCTCCTGCCCCGTTTCTCTCTCTTGTGGTACTAAGAACCAAGCCTATGGACTCTTGCACTCTAGATAAGGGTCTATTGCTAAGATACACCTCCAGCCCTTCATTTACGTGTCATGATTAAGTCTCTTGGGCATTTCCTTCCCTTTGGAATTCTGCAGTAACTGAGTGAAAAACACACATTTTCTCACACAAATGCACTTCTAGGTCATTCTCCTTGACCATAGTCTTTATTCACCATGAGAAAAACTTGGGTCAAACAATGTGTAGACACAGGGCCATGCTGACCCCCTGATATGGGGTGTGCACAGATCTCAGCACACTTCAGAGCTCTCTGGGTAGATGCTGTGTAAGAGTGTCACAGCCCGGAATAAATGCACCTCAATAAAAGGCAGGGGCCTTTGTATTTACGGGTTTGGGGACTTGTTTTCTTCCACTGGATGAACCCCCCCACCTTAGGGTACAGTTTCAATATCATACTCAGACGGCTTCCTGGCAGCTTCAGTTCTGAAGGTCACGAAGGGTCTATTTTCCTTCCCCTGTTAACCTTCTTGAATAATTACCTTTAATAAGATTGTTTCTTAATTTTACAACTGAGACAGAGTCTAAAATGCCAACAGAAGTTATTTGCTAATTATTTAGTACTGACAGCATACTGGTTCTTGGACCATATGGATTATTTCAGATGAATTTTTGCATCTCCAAAATCTGAAATTTAGTGATGCATATTAACTAGTAAGTTCCTGGCCTGTTTGTGGTCTGTGCAGACTTGCCTTTATTCCATTCTGGCTGTTAGGCTGTGCAAAGCCAGGCCTATTGGAGCACATAGGTGTGAGGACAGGGGCACAAAGCCTTGGAGGCTGTCTTTCTTAGGCCTGTGAGGAAGAATTTGATCCTTGGACACCTCAGGTTCCATCAACAGAGAGAAGCCATGAACCAGAGATGAGGATGAACCAGGTTCCAAAGGGAACATGAAGATCCGTGTCTACAAGTGGTATCTGAGACCCAAGAAGGGTAGCTTAGAAGACGGTAGAGCTTGTAGTCTGCAGGGTATGCTGGGAGCCAAAGACATCCGTGCAGACTCTTGCATCGAGCATGTGTTCAGTGAATGCAAGCAAGGCGTTGGCTGCTGTGCATGGTCTAGGCACTTCATGATGGGACAAATGTAGGTCCCTTCTGTGCTGGAGCTATGGTTTCACAGTTACAGCAAACATTAAATCTATGAAGCTGCTGAAGGAGATGTGTGAGAGATGTGTCATGGGGAGACAATCACATATAGAAGCATAGCTACCCCTTTCATGCAGTGGTGGGCTGTGTGGGTTGTAGTTGAGCCCAGTGGTGCTGCTCAAGCCCGGGCTCAGCATACATACCATGTGCTTATAAGCAGTTTACTTGGTGTCAGATAAGAAGCATTAGAGTATTTAGAAGCTTGGACATTAGAATGGAAGGACTGGGCTTGATAGTCATACACTGCATGACTTTCTCTGTAGAAAATGAGACTAATAGTACTGCTGGAGTGATACTCAACATTCTACTTGCCTCGAGATATCAGCAACCGTTACCCATTTGTGTTATTACTGTTATCATTATTGCCATTATTGTTGTTTACATCATCACGTCAAGGAACACTGCTTGTGATTACTAAAAATTTAGCATCCCTGAAATCAAACATTGTGCAGATGGGAAATGTGAGGTTTGTTGGTCCTAAACAATCCTGACAATTTATATATTAAAATCTAGTTCTAACTGCTTCACTCCTAGGTGTATGCTGAAAAAGAATTGAAAGCAAGTGTTCAGCAGGGGCAGTGCTTTCTTGGTATTGGAGTCTATCCCTAGACTCCTGCAGTTGGTCAAATAAATGCTTGTATTTGGATACCTGGAGGATGATGGAGTGACAGAATTCATGATAAACAGAAGGTAGAAGCAACCCAAGTATGTGTTGGTGGCTTGGGTTAGTGGAGAAACAAAAGTGTGGCATACACTGGTCTTCTGTCAGCCACAAAAGAAATGAGTCCCAGCAGCCAGTCACAGTATGGTTCCCTTTATTAAAAACTTCAGAATAAGTAAATTTGTGGAAACAGAAAACAGATTTGTGGTTGCCAGGAGCTGTGGGGAAGAGAGAAGGGAAAATAATTGCTTAATGAATATCAGGCTTTACTTTGGTGTGATAAAAGTGTTGGAAGTTACATAACACTGTAAATATGCGGAGAGCCTGGCTGCAGGCTTTTATGTTGTGGGAAGGTGCTGTGCAAGCTACTTGGGGGAGATAAGGCATCAGGGGTCTCACCCAGCTGTGAACCCTAAAGTCACCAACAGCAACTTACTAAGAAAGATGTGCCCGTTGGTGCAATAGTGGCATGGCATTAGGGGGCAACCAGCCATTCTCTGATTGGAGTTACTGCCTGCTCTGCATAGATTTCAATAAATCCAGTCCAAACCTTTTGTCTGGGGAGCTCATAAGTCCTAGAAAGAATTTACTTCGGTGTAGCTCCATTGCTATAGCATCCAACTGCCTCCCAAACATCAATGCTTAGACCCATAGATAAACACTGTTCTCATCTTCAGTCAGAGAAGCTTTTTTTTTTTTAGAGTCAACAGCAGTGAATGCAGGGAACACTTGGCTGAGCAGAAGAGACAGTGAAGCCTAAAGGAGGGTATTTGTACCATACCTTCTAAGGCTCAGGGGATTTCACAGAAGATTAATAGAAAGGATGTAAGAGCCAGAAGGTAGGGAGAGGGTGGTACAGAATTATCTTCTGCGTGTTATACTGCCATTTCAATCATGAACTCCCAGCTCTGATTGCCCACCCTAAGCCTATTTAAGACTGGAACTGTCAATAACCTTTTATAGATGGGGGAAGGGCTCATGGGGGCTCTACCCCTCCTGCTGAACTGTTGGCTATTAAAGGATTCTGAAGTGAAGTCAAGAGGAAGTCTATCTTCAAATGTGTACTCCCTGGGAAGCCCACCAGGTCCCATTGGATTGTTCCATACCTGTTGTCACACAGATGCCCTGGGGTCAACTCAGTGGGTCACAAAATAAAACAAAAAGTCATGAACACAGGAAAGGGACCTCTAAGGGGGCTGCTGGGAGGTATTGGAGGGAAGTATTAGAGGGTGGAAGGTAAGAGTAATCAAAATTTGGTACATACGCATATAAAGAACCAATTTAATTAATAAGAAAATACAGTGGGGAGTGATTGGGAAGATATCTGCCTTTGTTGTCTCCAGGCACAGGTGTGCACACATGCACACATACAGTACACACATATGTGTGTTTAAATGAGACACTGTTACAAGAGAAAGTGGGGTAGTTATTGTGATACTTTAGTATTAATTTTTTTCTTTTAAAGATAAATCATGATATGTAAAGAAAATGACTTCTTTAAACATAGAAGAAGAAAAGAAGTAATATTCTGTAGCTAGAGAATTGTATGTCTCAGGGTTTCTATTGCTGTGAAGAGACACCATGACCACGGCAACTCTTATAAAGATAAACATTTAATTGGGGGCAGCTTACAGTCTCAGAGGTTTATTCCATTGTCATCATTGGTGGGACATGGTGGCAAGCATGCAAACATGGTGCTGGAGAAGGAGCTGAGAGTCCTGCATCTTGATTTGCAGGCAGCAGCAGGCATCTGTGTGTCACACTGAGCATAGCTTGAACAAAGGAGAACACAGAGCCCACCCCCACAGTGACACACTTCCTCCAGCAAGGCCACACCCACTCCAAGAAAGCCACACCTTCTAATAGTACCACTCCCTATGGGGGCACTGTTTCAAACCACCATGTCATATTTCTACTGTTTCTTCTCAAATGCATAATACTTATTCTAACAAGTGGATGGATTCCTCCAAAGAGGAATATGTCCCATATTTATCTGTATTATTGTCAGGTTTGTTTTCATGAAGCTTTGTATAACACCGTGGATATGGCTACTGTATTCACTGCCAAAGCAGACAGATATCAACCTGGCATTCCTTTTGATTCTGAGTAGGAGAGATTTGAGGTTTTTTTGTTTTTTTTTTTTACCACAATGGAGGTGGTGGGACATGAAAGAATGGAGCTGATAAATGAGATGGACTGATGGCCAACTTTATTCAGAACCTCAGACAATTTATATTCTGAGGGTTAAGAAAGGTCACCTAGTAAAACTCTAGCGAGTTCAAGCTGTATACAATCACCAGGACAAGCCGCACGTGGCAAAACACGTTTTTCCATAGAGGCATATAAAGATGGTTTAAACATTTAATTGAATAACAACAGCAAGCAGTAATGAGCAACTTGAGGGAAACTACTATCCGATCCACGTGGGAGGAGCACAAAAACGCATTCCAAGAACAAGTCCCTGTTTTGAAGAAGCTGAGGTCACAAGACTCTTGTGCTGTCTCCTTGGAGTGTTCTCCCAAGCAGTGAGAACTCTCCACGCACTACTCCGTTTCTGGACCGTGTTCCAACCGGGCTTTTCAGGGGAGGTAAACTGACTGATTTCTCTTCGCACGTGCGGAATTACGGTAGCACTCTGCTCACAGCCGTACCTGGCTCTCAGTGAGGGAAAGCTCCATGGGTATTTTTGGGTGGGGTTAGAAGAGAATCCCCTGATCCTCTCCAGTTCATCTGAGAAGACATTGGAAGGGCTCTCCTGGAAGGGACAGAGAGTTTCCTCATTGATCCAGGTAGTTATTTGTTTATTTGGGGTTTTAGCTTGTTTAAAGTGGCCAAGGACACCAGAAATCTTATCCTTGAATGCTCACCTCAGTTGGTAATGCCACAGTTGTAACCCAAACCACAACATACTCCTTCTTTCCTTCTCCTGTCAGCTCGGTGAGTTTCTAGTTCCACGGTCAGTATCAGCCAAGGTTAGGAGGTATTTGTTTAGGTGAGTCATTTAAAAAGATCCATTCTTCATTTTCATGCCTCAGTGTCCTCCCCTTCCTCTCCAACATGGCCACATAACTGCTGCCCTGGCTTACGATAGTTTATGGAGTGTGGCGGCAGCTAGTGTGACCTGAAGTGCTCAGAGGGAGCTGGTAATAGTATCTAGCCCTTTCCTTTCAAGGTCAGTTGGTTTTCTAAGTCTACTGTAAGTAACGGAGAGGCACATTCATTATAATTGGACATTATTTGTCTGCAGGGGTGGAGTAGATTTATAGACCATATCGCTGCAGCTGGGCATGGGGAGAAGGGACACACTCCATGCGATATGGCACTGGGCTCATTGTTTTCATTCCAGGGAGGGTTTCCTCGCTCATCTGCGGAGAGGACTCCAATTCCTATTGATTTCAGGTGATACCTGTTCTGCTGAGGACTCCAGCTCCCATTCATTTAGATGATGCCTGTTCTACAGGACAGTGTGCTGTGGATTTGGACAGGGCTGGGAGTGTCCTTTGGCTGAATCAGCACAGGTTAGAACTGGCAAGTCCCCATCCCTCTTTCTTTTCTCTTCAGGGCTGCCTGCCTGACCCTGGACAAGAAGGTATTTAATAGGAAACCAGAGAAGACCCCACTATGCTCCCATGTCACTATGGGAAATCCACACGTGAACATCCCCAGAAGTCTGTGGTATCTTAGGGGGAAATCCGGCTGTAGAGAAGGGTCACGATGAGAAGGACGTAGGATGAGGTGTCTGAGGTGTGAGTGGTACTGGTGGCAAAGGCAGCGTCTACAGCAGAGAGCAGCCATGCGGTGGTTTGAATGAGAAATGGCCTTCCCGTTGGCTCATGCTTGAACATTTGACCCTTGGCTCTAGCTCTGTTTGGGAGGTTATGGAACGCATAGGCAGTGCAGCCTGGTTGGAGGAAGAGCATCGCTGGAGGCTGGGTTTGAGAGTTTGTAGCCTTGCCCGGCTTCCAGTTCACTATCGCTAGGTCCTTTGTGTGGCTGAACGTGTTGTCTCAGTTTCCTGCTGTGTCCCCTGCTGTCATGCTTCCCCCGGCATTTTGAACTCTCTCTCTAGAATCATAAGTGAAAAATAATATGAGTTTGTTTTTGGACTGACCTATAATTGATGTGTGTGTGTGTGTGTGTGTGTGTGTGTGTGTGTGTGTGTGTGTAAGTTGCTTCTGGTCATGCTACTTTAGCATGTTACCAGGGAAGGGCCTATAGTGGCAGCCTAAGAATGAGGGTCAGTCCAGGCCTCTATGACGCTGTGCAGGCCTGCCTCTAGCCTCAGGGAGCTAAATCCTTAGTGTAGGTGTTGCCACACAAGAGCCTTGTTCACTGAGCTGTTTTATGTCTCACCCGTACAGTGAGAGCAGCAACGGAAGGGACCGGCGTTTACTGAGTTTACTTGGAAACTAGATGATATGTTCGCGGTTATGTCATGGGTGCTTTAGGCCAAGAGACTAGGCAGACTGGAGCCAGGAGCATACTCTCCCATTCACAGATATGCTGTAGGAATTCCTACCCTCAGTTACCTTTGGGTTACCTGCCCACTTGGGCGTGGCCTCTTGCACTGTTTATAAAGCACACATTCAGCCTTTTCAGGATTAGGTAGCTGTTTTCCTTTCTAACAGAGGATCATGATTTGTGAGTCTACCCCTAAATAAATAACTCTCTGTTATTCTCAATTCTGAGCTAGTGTGGGATTTCTTTTAAGCGTCCTTTTTCACAGATACTCTTTAAAAAAGAAAAATTAAAGCTACACTTATTCTAGCATTCATGATATCTCTGCTTCTCTATCTTTTAAAATCTAGACTAGTAATTCTCAACCTTCTTAACGCTGTGACCCTTTAATACAGTTCCTCATGTGGTGGTGACCCCAACCACAAAATTATTCCACTTCTTCTTCATAGCTGTGATTTTGCTACTGTTATGAATGGTAATGTAAATATCTGGTATGCAGGATGTCTGATATGCGGTCCCTGTGAAAGGGTTGACTGACCCCTCCCCAAAGGGGTCATGACCCAGAGGTTGAGAACCACAGATCCGGAGAAACCAACTTTGATATCTGTCTTTATTTCTAACCTTGTTTCTAAAAGGATTGATATGCCTTGTAGAAATAATACAGTTAGTAAAGATGAGACTGCATAATTCACTCGAGAATAAAACAGTATGAGGCAAGGATTCTGGAGATGAGCCAGGCATGGTGTTGGGGGGAGCTGGAGTGTGGGGCATTCTTGCTCGTGAAAGGGGAGGTCAGCAAAGAGCTGGTTATCAGTACGGTTTCACCAAGGACATTAAATAGCAGGTGTCATGCTGGGTGCTGGGATGAACATCAAGTCGGCCCCAAACCAATCCTCTCTCAGCTCCTTATTGGCCACCAATCAGGTGCTTGGAAACACAGAACTGGAGTGGAGGACGAGGCATAGGGATAATGGGCCAGGCCTTTAGGACATCTTCATCATGTAGTTAGAAATAATCTTTGGAATTTTCAGTTCCATTGGTGCCAGGCTACTTGCCACTTTGGCCTTTTCATGCTTGGCCTCTCCCTCATTCATGAACTAATGTCTATGCGACCCTGACATCATGATTGTTGAGGTGCACAGATAATGATTGATTGGATCTTGAATTCGTTATTTTCCTGGTGTCATTTCATATAAAACTCTTTATGTGATCCCAGGACTTGGTTATAGAAATCATGTTCATGTCCTCAGTGGCCACATGTGTGATTTTCTAAGCTTTAACATCTTCTATGAAGATTTACTTGTGTTACCAGCCCTTTGGCAACTGGCTGGTCCCTGAGCAGGCCACAATGTAGCAAGTTATAAGGGTCATTTTAGTGGAAAGTGACCCCTGGAGAGATACATACTGTTGCCCTGTACTGCTCAAAGCCTGGCACAGAATTAACTGAATTAAGCAGGGAGTGCTTAACTGAGGTTCCATCTTCTATGCATGCTGTGTTCTGCATGGCTTCAGGGATTGACCTGACGGGGGCTTTGATGGACTGAAGAAAAAAAAAAAAACGATCACACACAGACACACAGAAAAGCTGCTGTCGGGTGATTTGGACTCTCTGTTAGAGAAACTGAAGTGCTCCAGAAACTTAGCGTGTTTACGATCAGCAACTGAACAAGGAGGCAGGTCCTGCTGCATACAGCTGATTAGAGATGCATGGCTTTGGATGTACAGCTGAAGGAGGCGGGCTTAGCTAATCGTGGTAGGAGCAGCCTTCAGGCTGTAAGCATCCAGGGGGAGAACGCTACAGTGGACATTTTCTGTACATGATGTTAGCATCTTTCTAACTTGGACCGGAGAAAGGCTTTGCCATCGGTCTGAGTCTCACCTGGCAGTGAGGAGCTTTGACAAGTCCCCGTGGCTATCTCATGTCCTAGCACAGACCTACTCAGGATGTCACACACACTCAGGACTTCCTCAGCTCCCCCGATGTGCAGGGCACTCTCTGCTCAAAGGAACCCCATGTGCAATCAATGACAACAATTGAGCCCAAGAAGGTGGAGAGGAAGCTTTTGAAAAACAAGTTTTCAGAAAATTCACTTGACAATCTCACATCCTGAAAAATGGTGAAACAGCAGCCAAGTAACTTGACAGAGACGCATGAAAATCAGTTACAAGGGCATCTCTTCTGGTTAGAACCATTTAAAGTAATTCAACCAGAATGTTGTCTTTATGTTCAACTGTGTGAGTGTCCCTCAAGTCTGCTGCAGGTTTCTTGGTTCCTTCCTCCCTCCCCGTCCCTCCCCACTCCTTTCCCCTGCCCTCCCTTCCTTCTTTCCTTCCTTTCTTCCATCTATCCTTCCTTTCTTCTATCTATCATTCCTTCCATCTATCCTTCCTCCCTTCCTTTTTCAGGGACTGATGTACTTGCACTGGCCTGGAGTATTCTTGGAGGCACGTTGTAGGTATACCGCTCATAAGTATCAGGTGAGATATGTCAATTCCCATTATGGATGCTGCTCCCGAGGGAGCTGGGGACATTCCTTCTAAGCTGTCTCTTCGTGCTGTCTTCATAATTAGGATAAGTATCGCACAATGAAGGAAGGCTCACAGTTCGTGTGGGATGTTTGCTGCCCTGTCAGTCATCCAGTCACCCTGTGCTAGTATGCGACAGACCATGCCAAAAGTGAAGGGTGTGTAACAAGCTGTATGCTTGGATCCAGGTCAGTCGTGTTTTTCTCGTTTTTGGATCAGTAGCCACCTTGATTGTCCTCATTCTGAGAGGCAAGACCTCAAGAAGGCAAGTCCCCTGTGCCCATTCTGAAATCCACTTCAGGCCTTCGCCTGTGTTTAATTTTCCAGCATCCCATTGGCCAAAGCTAGCCATTTGACCAAGCGTGAAGTTAAGTGTGGAGGGGTACACTTTACAGAATGAGTGTTGGGGATTATTTCCCAATGTATTATTATTTCCATTGGGAATTTTCATGTTGCTTGCTGGAAAGATTAAGAAATGGCCCACCACAGAAAATTAGTAAGTCATACTAGAAATGGTTTATGTGTAAACTTTGAAGCAGGACTGCTTTTAATTTTTCTGCTTATTGTAGTCTCCAGATGCCCTGGGTTTTTCTTTCTTCATACTCTATCTCCTTTAACCCATGTAACAATTCTGTGGAGCTGAGATACTATCCCCGCTGAATGACAGAGTAAGGCTTGGGGAGATTAAAGTTACTCGCTAGTTAGATGTATTAACATAATAACATATTATGTTTCCTTCTCTGGAAAAATGTGTATTTTGGAACATTTCAGTTCTTTAAATTTATAGTATGAAATGCTACATCTCGTTCTCTTGTGCAGAAAAAGTACATGTTTTCCAGGGAGAAGAGCTTGTCTGTCGGGGTCCCTGTTGGCTTGCAGCCTTGTGGACTTCTGCACAACATGTGGGTCAATCTATACTCCATATCTTCTGGTACAGGAGCAAGTGCTATTTCAAGGCTTATTAGAGGAAGCAGAAAGCCACTCCAGACGCCAGTGCATTCTTTCAGCTATGAGGAGACACCAGATGCTCTGTGCTTTCCTTTCTCGTCTTCTCAAGGCTGTGCTTGATGTTAAGATTGTTCCTCCTGGGGATGAAATGTGAATGACAGCAAGTGGTCTTAGGGACTGTGGGAACCATTCATTTTATGGCAGATACCATTCTTGCCTGTGCCTGTGGTGATGAGTGGCAGATTAGGAACCATGACCTCAAGTGCATGGGTATACCAGGTGTACCCATGGGTGACCTGTGCTGAGAGACACTGACAGCCTATAGTTGAGGTTCCTTTTTTCTGCTGTAACCAACTACTTATTTTTCACCAGTGTATCCGAAACACACCTTGATGTTACCACTTTCTTTGTTCTGTGACTATTTTTATATTTCATCAGACTGCTTCTACATTGGAATGTGAAATTTGGGGTAAATCCATGTCTCTGGGACATGGCCACTGTGTTGGCTCCAAATCAACTCTCTGCTGTCCTCTTTGAGCTGAGGCTCGTGCTTTTGTGTTGATACTGGCTCGTCTGCCTTCTTGATGACAGGGCTTAGGGGACTAATCATAGACATTCTGTATAGCGCTATCTAAGTGGGACTCCAGCTGCCTCCTTACGCATCTGCTGCCCATGTGCTGAGCTTCAGGGCTCCCCTGCGGCCAGGCTGGCCACTCTTCACTAGACTCAGCAGCTCTGCATCTGACCTGGAAAGAGCCCAGGACAGGGACAGCAGTTGAGAGTTAGAACGCGAGGCCCTGGCGTGGTGCGGGGAAGGGTGTGATGTCCTCAGCAGATGGAAACATGTAATGTGAATCAGAGGGCAGTTCCCTTACCATACCTCCCTGCTGGGCCACCTGGGAACATGCCGAAACAGCAAGTGTTAATAGCTGGATTAAACAAGCTTGTGAATCAATTTCAGCCTTCCCAAAGCAATCATACAAAATGTTTCCTCTTAATTAGATTTAAGGCCTGAACTGCTGAGTCTCCTGCGGCTTTTGCTCTACATGTAGTGCCTTTGTTGACATATCTGAAGGCATCTTGACAGTGTTCGCAGGGGAACATTGGAACCCCTGGTGATGAAAGCTGGGGCGGCGTTGGAGAATATTATTTTAAGATGTGTTACATTTGTTTATGCTGTGGAACATTTGTTGAATGATGCAAAGATGTGTTGCATTCTTTGCTGTTGGGTTTGTTTAACTCGGTGAAGCTGTGTTACTTTGCCTGGCTAAAACACCTGATTGGTCTAATAAAGAGCTGAAAAGCAAATAGCAAGGCAGGAGAATGGGTAGGCAGGGCTGGCAGGGAGAGAGAATAAATAGAAGAGGGAAAAGAGAAAAGAGAGATCAAGGAATGAGAAGAGGAAGAGAAGAGGACATCAGGGGCCAGTCACCCAGCTACACAGCAAGCCACAGAGAAAAAAGTAAAGAAAGGTATGCAGAAATACAGAAATATAAAAGCCCAGAGGCAAAAGATAGATGGAATAATTTAAGTTAAAAAAAAAAGCTGGCTAGAAACAAGCCATGCTAAGGCCGGGCATTCATAAGGAAGAATACGTCTCTGTGAGGATTTACTTGGGAGCTGGGTGGCAGGCCCTCCAAAAGAATCAAAGAGTAAAAGCAACCAGCACCAGAGTGACATGCCTTATCCTGTCAGAGTTGGGTCCATGTTGTGTTCATGTCCTGAGCAGGACTTAACGTGTTATCTCAGAAGTCCTTACAGGGCAGATTCCCTGGTGATCTTGAATAGTCCCCTCCTCTGTCTGCCCACAGTTTGAGGAAGCGATGTCTATTAGTTTCTGGGTCTTGTAGTGTGGGTCTTCAGGTCAGTGTGCTGCTGTTTCGCCCTTGCATCTAAGGGTAGAGATGCCCTCTGCTCTGAGTGAGTTCCTTGGGTACCATTCCCATCGTGTTGCTAGCTTTACTTCCCTTTCTCTTCTGTGCTTTAGTATCTAAGGTCCCAAGGTGACCCATAAGCTAAACCATGGCACATAAGAGGTCAGTCAAACCCAAACTCCTCTGTGCTCTTAGGCATTGATGAAGCTCTGTTTCTGAGAGGTAGACTTGTGCCCCACTGTCATTGCATGGCACTGAGAGGATGACTTGCAGTCACTCCATTGGTCTGAAGCTTGACACCTCCGGGTTTTCAAGTTTACTTTCTCTGGAGGCTTCATTTCACCGAGGCTGGGCAGCTTCTGTGTCTCTCTGAGTGATGAAGTTGCCATCCAGGAGGACTGGTGTTCCTGTGATGGGGAAGTTGTAGGTCGGGCTATTTCCCACCTTTCTGGAAGAAACGAGGATGGTGTGCAGCCTCACAGGGTCATCGCGAGCTCTTCTCTGGCAGCGTTCTCTTTTCTTTGGTTTTGACTGATATGTAAAAATTGTACACAGGTCTAAGAAAAACAGGAGCCTAGAGGCTGAGAAAGACATAAACTGCTCAGCCCCGCCCTTCTCAATCTTACTATACCTGTGTGGGGTTTATTCATCTTTGTCACCTAGAGCGACAGGCAAGATCAACAGACCAAAAAGTCAGGGATTTATATAAGGTCTAGGCTGCTTCTGGGCTCAGTCTTTGATGGTGACAGGTCACAGAGCTCAAGGCTGACTCACAGCTTGTCTCTGTGATAGGTGTGTGGAAAACCTCCGTTCTCCATAATTCTAATTCCCCCCAAAGCGATAAGCAGGAAAAGTGTTCTCTTGTGTTTAGTACAAGCCTGGTTGACGGTCACACCTGCTCTGAGAGATGTACCATGGGTCGCCTGTCTCTAATGTGTCTCTGAAGAGGAAATACCTGGCTCAGAAATTGCCCTGGGAGCTCCTGGGAACCATTAGGGAATGCAGGGCTGGGAACATCTGCTTTTCTCCATGGTAACCTGAGTGCTCAGGAGTTGCGTTCAGAGACCTCAGAGACACGGGTCTTCCCTGGAAAGGATGGGGGAAGCATTTGACCTGCCAGGTTCACAGCTTTGCCAAACTCTGATAATAGTACATGTGTGCCTGCCATGCCTGCTTCCAGGCTTTGCCAGTAGCCTGAGCTCAGCAGCCTCCTCACTGGTACCAACTGGCTTTCTCACCTCATCTGTAACATGTAAGTGAAGACAGTAGTTGGGTCTCATGAGGATTTATCCAAAGATTAAGGAAAGAGGTGAAATCACATGGCCCAGAATTTTAGACCCAAAATTTGTATTTTGAAGTTTCCCTAAGGAACTTGTTGGCATTGGAGTCCAGTGAATAATTACTCAGTCTCATGCCTGTGGATGTTTAATGGTCCCCAGATAAGGCACCCCCATGCCTTGTGCCCTGGCAGAGAAACAGTCCCAGTGTCAGCAGGTGATCACGTGTCATTGGGTTCTAAATCACAGCATGAAATGGCCAGATACATTTATCTGTGGGACCTAGCAGGACACACTTGTTAAAGGTCTACCAAGATTCCCCAGGAATTTCTTGAAAACACCTGGGAGGATGTCTTGGTTTGCTTTCTATGCAGTGGTTAAACACCACGGCCAAGAGCAGCTTGGTTTTATTTCTGATTACACTTTATAGTCCACCATGGAGAGCAAATCAGGGTAGGAACTCAGGGCAGGAACCTGAAGGCAAGAGCCAAGGCAGAGGCCATGGAAGAGTGATGTTTACTGGCTTGCTC
>JAQHUG010000080.1:928052-940747 GCA_028555095.1 Dicrostonyx torquatus
TTAAATTGTAAGAGCTAGTTAATAATAAGCCTGAGCTAATAGGCCAAACAGTTTATAATTCATATAAGCCTCTATGTTTATCTGGAACTGAATGGCTGCAGGACTGGGTGGGACAGAAACTTCCATCTACAATGTGGGCATAAGGATATTTTTTCTTAGTCATGTCTTTATGTCATTTGGGTATTTGTTAATGGCTTCATAAAAACAGTTTGAGGGTTCTTCTATTCATTTCTTTTCTTTTTGAAAAGGATTGGCTGTAGAGCTTCTTTCAAAGTCTGGTAGGATTATCCTTGGGACTTATCTGGGTCTGGACCTTTTTTTAGTTGGAAATGTTCTGTTGCTCTTTCACGCTCTTTTTCTCTTGTGGGTTATTGGTTTCATGTTGGTGGTTTGGATGAACCTAGGAATTCATCCTTTTATTTTAGGTTTCCCAACTTAATAGAGTGCAGGGTTTTTGTTTTTTTTTTAAGTATTCCCTTACAACATCTGGATCTGTAATATTCCTCTGTTCATTTCTGATTTTGTTGATTTGGGTATTTTCTTTCTTTTCAGTAGGAAGGAAAGGGTCTGTCGGTCTTGTTGAACTTCTCAAAGAATCAGGTCTCCAATTTGTTGTTTCTTTGTGTTGTTTTCCTTCTCTCTGTTTCATTAATTTCAGTTCTAATTTTTACTATTGCTTGCCATCTAGTGGATTGGTTCTTGATTTTTCAGATTTTTGAGTTGTGCCATCAAATCACTTCTTTGTGCTCTTTCTGATTGTGGGCATTTAAAGTTATGACTGCCTCTTGTAGAACAGCTTTTCCTGGGTCTCAGAGGTCTCTGTGGGTTGTGTGTTCTTTTTCTGTAGTTCCAAGAAATTTTTTAAGATGTACTTCTTGATTTCCTTTTTTATCCATTAATCATTCAGTAATCAACTATTTAATCTCCATGAGTTTGTATTCTTTTCAGACCTTTGTTTGCCATCAGTTTTAAATTGTATTGCATCAGGAGCAGGTGGATACACAGAGTTGTTTCAGGGTCATTGAATTTGCTAAGATTTATTTTGTGACCCAGAGTGGGGTCTATTTTATAGAGGTTTCCACAAGCTGCTGAGTACCATATGTATTCTCTGGTGTTTGAGTACGATATGTTATAGATACCCTGAAGTCTATTTGATTATGATGTCTTTAATTTTGATGTTTCTCTAAACAGAGATGTTTGTCCTGATGGCCTCTTTATTGGAGAAAATGAGGTATTGAAATCACCTCATCTTAATGAGTGAATGCATGGCCATCTTTGTCTTTAATTCTTAATTATATACTCAATTTAATTAAGTACACTTTTTGTGAAATTTGAAAACACCAAAAGCAGAGTTTGGTGCATACATGTTTAGAATAGTAACGTCTTTTGGGTTAACTATTCCCTCAATTAGACTGAATGTACTTTATCTCTTCAGGTTAGTTTTAGTTTGAAATCTATTTTGTCGGATATTAAGATAGTGGTGCCTGCTTGACTCCTTGTCCCTTCCGACTGGAGTTCTTTTGTGCATCCTTGCGCTCTAAGGCAGTACTTACCTTTAAGGCAAGATGGGTTTCTTGTAGACAACAGATTATGTTTGTGTGTTGATTTATTCAGTCATCCAGTGTCCTGTGGTGGAAGAAAGGGGGCCCATTAATATTTAAAGATTTTATGGAAAGGTTTGTGTTGATTGGGATCACTGTATTGTTGAGTCTGGTGTTGTTATTTGCGTTCTAAGTGTTACTCTGTGTTTGAGTAATTTTAACTATGTTTGTTTTCTTTACTTAGTCTCTCTCTTTTCTTTCCTCTCTTTACCCCAAAATATTGCTTCTGGTATTTTTTAGATCTTAGATATAATATTTTTAGGCTGCTTGCATCATGGGAAGTTTTTCTTTCTCCTTCAACTGTGGGAGAAAGTTTTGGTGGGCACATTAATCTGGGCTGGTCACTGTGGGTTTTTAGGGTTTGGAATGCATTGCTCCAGGCTCCTCTGGCTTTCAAACTTTCCATTGAGAAATCAGCTATTAATCTGATGTTTTCCTTTATATATAACATGTGTTTTTTGTTGTTGTTGTTGTTTTTCTTTCTTAGCTTTAAGTCCTCTTTCTTTGTTCTGTATACTTAATGTTTTAACTATAATGTTCCATTTGGGAGTTTCTTTTCTGGTCTCCTCTATTTGTGTTCTGCTCACTTCTTGGTTTTGTGTGGCTATGTCCTTCCTTATTTGGGGGGAAGTGGTCTTCTCTAATCTTATTTATGTTCTAGCTTATACCACTGACCTGGGATTCTTCTTGCTCATATTTTTATGGTTTAAGTGTTTGGTGTTTCACAATTCTTATGTTTCCTGTTTTGTTTGTTTAATTTCATATTCCTTGCTTATTAATGCTGGATCCTCTATGTTATGTGCTTTATCCTGGGCACCACTATCCTATCATCTGCTTGATTCATTCTACTTGTCGGGCTCTCTCTTAGCTTTTCTTTCTGGGTTGTTGGGTTCTTCATTCCCAGCTTCATTTTCTCTTGAGTCCTCTTCATTGTGTTTATCTCTTTATTGCGCTCCATTTTCAAATCTTCATATTCCATTTTAATTAGCCTTATATTTGTTTCCTTTGGCATTGTTCGGGGATTTCTTCTCTTTAAGTCCATTCTCTTTTAATTTATTGAGCTTTTTTTATGTCTTCTTTAAACTCCTTGAATTATTTGATGACATTTATAATTGTTCTTTTAAATTCTATATTGTGGACTTCATGTAGTTAATTCTCATTGGTGAACATTTCTGTAGGACTGGTGGATTTGGGAGGGGAGATACTGCCTTGATCTTTCATAGTGTTTGTGTACTTGCAGTGATACCTGGGCATGTGGGCCTCCTTTGTTAGATATAGACTGAGTAGGTCAGGGCAGAACACGGGTTATACAGGCCTGGTTAGGCCTAAAAATTGGATATAATGAAGTCAGGTCGACACAGTGAGCTGGCCTGGTGTGTAGGATGAGGTAGCTCTAGGGTTTGATGTGGGTGTGTGCAGAGGAGGGTCATGTGGACCCGCCTGAGTAGTCTCTGGAGAAGTGTGTACAGGATCTGGTTGAGTGAAGACTGTGGATGTAGCCTGGGATGAGCCTGTAGGTTGTGGACAGTCAGGGAGCAAATTTAGAAATTGTGTGCTGTGCGGGCAGGGGTGGCCAGACTAGGATGATGTACTGGACGTGAGGTCTGGGCCAGACTTGGGGGTTGAGGAAGGGCACATGGAGGGGAGGACCAGGCAGATTCACTTTGTTAACTCTGGGGAAAGATTAACCCTTGATTTAAAAAAAAATTGATAAATCAATAACAAGAGTACCACTGGCCAAAGGTTGAACATATACATATAGCAGTTTCATATGGAAATGCAAAATCCAAGCTAGCTAAAACAATTCGAATAAGAAAAGAACTGCTGCAGATATAACCATCTCATCTTCATTATTTTTATTAATATAGCTTCTGTACTAAAGAGCTATACTAATAAAAAAAAACCATGATATTGGCACAAAAGCAGACACTTTGATCAACAGTTTCATATGGAATGGTCTGCATTCCTAGCAGAAGTAAGCGTGTGTGTGTGTGTGTGTGTGTGTGTGTGTGTGTGTGTGTGTGTGTGTGTAAAGTTGCAGTACTTGTGGTCCTGGCAGTCTTTGTTTTGGGGGTAACCGGCATGAATATGTAAGATCCCCTTGTTAGTAACCTTTTGGTTTGCTTCATTTGTTTATGTACTTACTTACATCTAGGGTTTGGCAAAAGTGATTCTGGTAACTTTCACATAGTTATTCAATCAGTTAATATCTTGATCCTGGGACCTTTATCAGGCCAGGGATGAAGGACAAAATTGGGTCAACTGTCAATAATGATGGGACCCATAGCCATTGCTAACAAGTTGATATAACCCCAAGTAGCAAGCACTGAGTGAAAGACACTGAATTCAGAGTCTAAAGATGGAGGAGTTCTTGATTCACATACTTCACTCTGGTTTTCTGGGGCTCATGTGGTGCAGGAGCCATCTATGAGTGCTCATCCACTTTGCTTTAGGCCATGGTGACCCTGTGGCCCAGGGATGCATGTGAGATCCTGCAGAGTTGGAGGTATAATGGAGTCCCATTTGTCAAAGCAAACTGCTGAATTTGAAGCCTTAGAAGCTGGAGAGCGCTGCTATGCATGTGTAAGAACCCAGTCTCCGTGGGGTAGGACATTAAGCCCAGAGGAAGATCTGCGTGTCTCATCTGAGTAATGAGCCATGAAATTGACATTATAAGTTTTAATTATTATTAATGCCTTGCAGGGTAGCTGGTGTTAATTATTCTGTAGGCTTCCCAGATATATTTCTTCCCCTTTCCTTTTATTTCTTTTACTTAATGCCTTACTGGTGGCTTCCTGGTAGTGTTTGAACTCAATTCTTCCTAAGGGGAACACCCTCCCTGTGAGAGAAGTTGTCTCTGGAAAGGAGGCAAATGGCTGTGGTTGGAACACGGGAACCTGGGAGTTCGATGGGTTGCCACAGTGAGATTTGCTGGAGTCTCATCTCTGCTCCCCCTCCCTCCCCAGTAATACTCACCTTCTTCTAGGACCAGCCATGAACTAATGGGCTTTGAAGATCAAAGACTTCAAAGGAAATGCTATGAGTCACATTTTTGAGCATCTTTTAACAGGGAGTGCTGGTTTCTGGCTCTTCTGCTCCTGCCTAACTTCCTGTCAACATCATTTCTGACTCTGTGTCTGTGTCTGTCTGTCTGTCTCTCTCTTTCTTTCTTTCTTTGTGTGTGTGTGTGTGTGTGTGTGCATGTACACGTGTGTATTACTTATATAGATTGTGTTCTGTTATAGCCTCATGACAGTCACGGGTACAGGAGTGAGCGCTGACCTTCCCTGCCCCCTGCCTTTCCCCACTCCTTTTTCCTTACCTGTCAGCTGCAGCAGAGACACAGGCCTGACTCAGGATCACCCTGAGTTCCTTTGAACTAACAGCACAAAGATGGTGACTGTTGTTTTTCAGGCTTCTCTTGGGTCCTGGGTGTTAGGGTGGATATAGCACAGCTCTGTTAATGTGGCAGACAGAAAACTTGCAGGCGTAGGAGCCCAATACCAGTGCTATGGATCTGGGAGGGGAAAGAGGTGGTGTGGAGCTGTGTTGGCAGAGCCCATAGATTTCACAAGGAGTTGTCATGTGTAGAGGCTGTTCGTTTGTTCATTCCCGGCCACTCTGACTTGAAATAATCACATAGAAACTATAGTATATGCAATACTATTTGGCTAATAACTTAAGTATATTTCTGACTAACTTTTATATCTTAAATGAGTGTATCACCACATGGCTGTTTGTGGCTTATCCGCAAGGTTTCAGTGTGCCTGTCTCTAGTGGCGGCTACATGGCTTCTCCCTGACTCTGCCTATTGTCTCTTTATATTTCTTTCAGCCAGGATTTACTCTGTTAAGACATTGGCTGAAAGCAGCTTCTTTATTAACCAATGGCAATAAAACATATTCACAGCCAATAGTGAAGGTGGGACTTGAAATGGTCCCTGTGTTGGCCTGTCTAGAAAAAGTCAAGTCCTTTCTGAGAAGAGGCAGCTAGGGGAGGACTCCATGTTCACTGGAGTGAGATCTTTGAAGGAGATAGAGTGATGTAGGTTTAGCATGGTCTATCCTACTTACACTGTGGTCAGTGGTAGCAGATACTTCCAAATAGTCACCAAAGCCATGTCTGTAAGATTACTCCTTCAAGCACACACACATCTTCAATGAGAAGATGTCTAGCAAAGGGAGTGCACACAATGCCAGTCTATGTCAAGGGAAGATCCTTTGGGTACCTAGTGGAGGTGCTTTGTGAGCAGAACATGTTATTTTCTTACTGCCACTTGAAACCCATTTTCTGAGTAAAATTCCAAGTATGACCGTGTAGTCAATAGTGAAAATATTTCTGCCATGGCATTCTCATCATTATTTGACTTTTAATGTGGCAGGAAGCTGAGTTGAAAAGGGAGAAACATCACCTTTTTGTAAATTAGCTAGTGGGGTGGAGATGGGTTTCCCAACCTATTGACATCCTGAGCTTGATAAATTCTTGGTTATTGGAGAATGTGCTATGAATTGGGGGGGGGACTTGGCAGCATCCCCAGCTCTGTTCATTACATGTCACTAGCACCCCTCCTCATTGTGACAACCAAAAGTATCTTGAAAAAATTATTCCTCATGGAAAAGCCATGGACCAGGGACCGGCTGGCCATTGTATGGCCCTAGGGTTTTTCTGATGGCCCCCAGCCAGCTAACTCTTTAGTCTTTCCTAAGCAAAGTATTGGATTGCAAATTGCCTTTCGCCTGTGCTCTCTAATGTCTGGGCCTGGTACAGTCTATTGTGCTTAGACCACAAAGCTATCCAGAATGAGTTCTGTAATGAAAAGTTCTCTGGTGTTACTGTTTAATTGGCTAGTGGGGGTTGTTTGTCAATCTGCCAGCAAGTTTCTCTTAAATGCTGTCATTAGACATCTCCAAGACATAAATGTAGAGTGATTGATTTGCAATGCGCTATTAAACCCTCTACAAAGACTTTTTGATGTACTGCGGCTTTGAGCTTTGTACAGCTATTGATTGATTCAAATACTACAGAACCCTTGGCTCAGGCAGCCCTTATGAGAAAAATGGCGCTTCTAGTAGGGAATTGCTGGACATTGACTCGGGGACAATGACAAAGCTTTCCTCGGGCACAAAATGAATCATTGAACAAGTGTGGACCACCAGGAAAGAAAAGCAAGAGACACTTATGTAGCTGGCCAGAATTGACCAATCAGGGCCAGTAGGAAATTAGGGAGTGGGACAGTAAAACCTGATCAATTTAGGACTGAGAGAATCCTTGCTGCTGTGAGAGGGGAGGCAAAGATTTTGTTTGGGCTTTAACTGTGGCTGCTGTCTGAGGCCACAGTAGCAAACGATATTCAGATAAGTTCACAGAGATTGACAGGATGACAGAACAGCTCCTGACTGCACAAGACCAGGCTTAGATATTCTTGGAAGGGTCCTTTCCTCTGGACCAGATTGTTGTGTGAAGTGAAAGCTTGCATGGCATGGGGAGTGGGGAGGTGTGTGACTTGGGACCACGGGTGGAGTGGCCTCTGCATTCCTCCACCAGGAATCTCTCATCTGGGCTGGGTGACTATGTGCCACGGGTCCATAGAGAGGCAGGCACACACAATGGGTGAGATATTGGCTGCCCAGCTTGCTTTGAACCAGTTGTCCCCTCCTGTGTCTATATCCTCCTTATCTTTGACAGATAACAATTCATTACTTCCTTCAGAGCCTTTTCCGTGCTGTGAAGTGGTCTCTACAGAAAGTTGGCCTGCACTTGGCCTTTGTGCATAGGATTGAGAACTTTGCTATCGTAGGGACTATCTTGCTTATCTGAGGTCAGAGAACTTATATGTTCCCATGTTAGACTGTTTCTTCCTTTAGAATGGTTTCTGGTCTCCGAATGTTGTTTACACATAAGACACACAATGACCCATATTTCCAAGGTCAAATTTTTCAGGTATTAGGGAGAGCCATTCCAAGTAACCACCTGTTGTTTTCTGTTTCAGAATCTATCCCAGCTTCCCTATGGCAAGGCCCTCTACAGCTATGAGGGAAAAGAACCTGGTGACCTCAAGTTCAATAAAGGGGACATCATCATCCTGCGGCGTAAGGTGGATGAAAACTGGTACCACGGGGAGTTACAGGGGACTCATGGCTTCCTCCCAGCCAGCTATATCCAGTGTGTCAGTCCCTTGCCACAGGCTCCGCCCCAAGGCAAAGCCCTGTATGATTTTGAGATGAAGGACAGAGACCAAGACAAAGATTGTTTGACCTTTACTAAGGTAAGGTGAGCCCTGTGGTTGGCCTATGTCTACCCATGTCTTCTGAACCAAGAGTCGACATTTAGGTTTAGAGCCTGACTTCTCTGCTAGGCCTTGAGCAAATGACCCCCCTCTCTCCCTGTGCCTCGGTGGGGGTGGAGGGTGTCTGCTTCGTGGACTTGTTTTGTTATTGATTTTATTTGTGTGAATGAGAACGTCTAAGAAGAAGCTGTGTCTGCAAAGTAATGAGAAGTTCAGGACCATGGAGAGACTGGAATGTTGCAGGTCCAGAAGCGAATTACCTTATCTTAGGCTGGCACCCACCTCTCACCCCCAACAGTCATTCTTTGACTGCTTGGTGTCAGATCTTGCCTCCTGTGACTGACAGATAGAAGCCTTTTTGAATCTATTAACTTATCAGACTACTGGCTTCCACCAGCCCAAAGGCTAAGAATGTCACCAGATAGCATCTTAGGCCTATAGACAAGCTTCCCCCATCTTGGTATAACCACCTCCATGATGTACCTGCCATTGTATTCTAAACTTGCCTTGATTGTGACTTTCTTTGTTCTGTAAAACTATATGACTTCATGAAATAACTTTTGTAGCACACATTCTAATTATTCTTAATAAAAACCCAGGGTCAGATATTTAGGGGGTGAAAGCTGAGAGATCAGAGAAGCAGAGTGGTCAGTCACTAGAGAGACCTTGGACCTCTACCGATACTCAGACCAAAGGAGCTATCCTGTCCTCAGACAGCCTCCTCAGATTGTGTCCTCTGACTGCTTCAAACGGCATCTCCAGACTGCTTGCTCAGACTGCAACTATCTCCACCAAACCTCGGACTGCACTGAGCTCTTATCTCCTCCTGCCTATTCCTCTCTCCACCCAGTGATATCCCTCCTATCTCCACCTCCCTAGTGCTGGGATTAAAGGCATCCCAAGTACAAGAATTAAAGGTGTGAGTCACCACGGCCTGACCTCCACTGTCTTAGCTCTACACGATGATCTTCAGGCAAGGTTTATTTGTTAAAACACAAACAAAATATCACTACTAATAGTTCCATGATAGAACATGTAGTTTCCCAGGTTCTGTTCATTCAAAATGACTCCAGAATAAACCATGTCTCATTCTCTTCAAGGCAAGAGCTGTGTTTTTTGCATTGACATTTGTTTTGTGTTGATTTTCATTGTGGAATGGTTTGAAATAACACAGCCCACTAATGCATTGCTCTGGCCAGCACTGGTACTGACTCTTGAGATAGGCAGGCTGTTAGCATCAATAGCAGTCATCATTTTAAGGTTTTAAATATTGAATATATACAAGGGAGTTGAGTTTTAAGTATCGACTATAGGCAAGGGAGTTGTGTTTTCCCAGGACTCAAGGGACCATTGTAGAACTATTGCAGACCCTCAGTTCATCAATAAGGTTGTCATATCTTGGGCTCAAAGCCAATATCACAGCCCTCCTGTAGGGCAACAGCTGAATCAACTAGGCATGGAGAATCTCTTTTTAAAATTTTTATTATTATTACAAATAATAATAATTTTATGAGTATAATTATTGTATTCATGTAGTCTGTACACCATGTACCTGCATGATGCCCACACATCATGGGCCAGAAGAGGGGTCCATGGATTTGGAGTGAGTTACAGATAGTTATGAGCTGCCATGTTGTTGCTGGGAATTGGACCCAGGGCCTTTGGAAGAGCAGCCAGTGCTTTTAACCACCGAGCCATCTCTCCAGCCTGGCATGGAGAATCTTTTGAAGTACCTAGCCTGAGGATTTGGTCACTAAGCAAACAGCATTTACTGTGGAGCCAGTGAAACGCTCAGTCAGGTTTGGGGTCTTTCTGGAGTTCCTGTGATTTTTCATTGGTGCCAGGTAGCAGACCAGTTCTTGTACTTGCTGTTACAACGTTTGGAGGTTGCCAGGGAAGCAGGTGGTGCCTTGTGTCATTTCCTCTGGGGTCCTCTCTCCTAGCTCCTTCCTCCTTCCTTTCCTTCTCTTGCCCTCTCCCTCCAAGGCTGTAAACAACAGAACTGGAATTCTCAGGATCTGGCTTGAAGAAACAGTGCCTGGAAATTGCCACTCTTCTCCACGCCCACCCACCCCCTCTTCATCTGCCGGTATAGGCTGTGGCGCTGCGGCTGTCCTCCAGCTACCTTGCACACCATTTTCCGAGAAAAGTTGATGGTCCCTGTGCCAGACTGCTGTTTACAGCTCCTTCTGTTGTTCTCCCTGACAGTGACTAATCTAGTTTCCGGTCTGGGAACTAGTGCTTTCTTTCTTCCTTTCATCAGGGCGTTGAGATGCTAATTCCTTTCTCCTTAGCTCTCTTAGCTCCTAGAGAAGCCAGCCCTGGTCTCCTTCACGGGCTCCCTCTCTTTTCCTTTTCTCAGTCTGAAGCCTCTGGTGCCTTCCCAGGGCGCCTGGCAAGCTTCTCGGCTTTGGAGAGCCTGCCCTGAGCTACTGCACTCCAGTGTGTGCTCATGCTCTCTGCTCTGGCACTGGTAGCTTCTTACATCCTTGCTGAGAAAACAGACTCCAAGTGACTTTTAGCTCTATTGGCTGCAACAGCAAAATCAATAGTCAGAGACTCTCCTTGTGGGCATACAAGGGAGCTCCTCAGGACAGCTTACCCAGTAGAGTGTAAAGTCCAGGGTGTTCCCTGGCAGGCCAGCTTCTCCCTGTATGATGGCAGACTCCCTTAACTTTCCTTTCCATTCCGGGTGCCTCTGCCTGTAGCACTCAGTGCCAGTAAAGACCAGAGTCCCCTGGACGAGAGAGCAAGTGGATATTTATCTGTTTATTCCACAGAAAGTACGCTGGGCCTGCCCCCATGCTGGGCACTATCCTGTGTTCAGGGACAGAGATCTGGCTCTTCCTGGAACAGAATAAGTCTAGAGAAATGAGCATAGCCAAAGACTGCCTCAAGGGAAGCAACATGGTGTCGCCCTGTGAGGAGGAAGATGAGACAAGGCATGACAACTCCAGTGCAGTCAATGATAGAACTATTCTGTGTTGCCATAGAAAGTGTACGTGAGTCCTCGAGGGGCAAATTGGAGCTCAGTTGGCCTTGGACTCATTCTGTGACCGGCATGTTTAGGATGTGTGGCTGTTGCCCTCACTATGTCCCTGATGTAGGTTTGGTATTTGAGGCTCCTTAGAAGGAGACCTGGACCAGCTGTGACAGGGTCTAGGGCTCTGCCGTCACTGAGGGTAGCAGCTGTTGCCATGGCATTCCACTGGAAGTATCCTATTACACCATCTTTGCACAAGGACTTTCTTTTCTTGAATCCTGTGGGTTCCTATAAATGGGAGGCCGCTGAGTATAACTCCCAAAGCACTGTGACACCTACCATATCATACCCTTATCAGCTTGTCGCCACCCCACCAACACCCCCACCCTCTCCTCCAAGGAACAAAGTTCCCCGTTTTTGTTGTTGTTGTTTGTTTGTTTGTTTGTTTGTTTTTGTATGCCCCTCTCACTTCTCATCCTCTTAGCACCTGGGTCCCAGAGGACATGAGCATCTTCTTGGAGCTCTCTGCTCGGTTCCATGCTTCCTGGCAGGACTTGGACAATGTCTGCAGTGCCACTGAGATACAATCCCACAGAGTTGGGACTGATAGTTGGACCTGAAGCCGAGCTTCTGGGAACCAGCAAGTTAGTGTTATTCTAAAGCCATTAGTTCTAAGGCCCTTATCAATACCCGTGGTCTCTCCCGTAAGCCCAGCCTTTGGACTAAGGGAACACAAGAGAGGAGCCCCACGATGCACCGGAGCCTCTGTCTTTCTTGCCTTCAGTCTTTGTATTTGCACATGCCAGGCTTTGAGAAGATGAAGTTACAGGGCACTAATAAAAAATATGCTTTCTAAAGCCATGTTACCAAAGGTCATCATTCTCTTTTTTGAGCAGATTGATTTTAGAATGACTTGATGCTGTTTTAATACTACCCATTCAAAAGACATTCTGCAGGTAAAAATGAGGCTTTGATCCAGCTGCCTTGTGACTTTACAAATGCCACTCCAGTGGTGTGCTTTAAAAGGAAGCATTATAGTTTGGGTATCAAATGCCCTCCACAGTCTTGTGTTTGAATCCTTGGTCCCACGTGGTGATGCTGTCTGGGGGAGATGTCAGCCATTTTTCAGGTGGGGCCCAGATGGAGGAAGTAGACTGTTGGAAAAAGGACTTTGACAGGAGGTTGTATCAAACCCACTTCTGGTTTCTCTCTGCCTTCATGTCTACCTCACGAGCCCACTGTCGCATTTCCCTTGCGTTGGTGGCTGTGCTCTCAAGGAGTGAGCCAAAATAGATCCTCCTTAAGTTGCTTCTTGTAGAGTATTTGGTCAACGAGATTTGGTCATAGTAACTAAGATAGGAAGTCAGTACCACCCCTGGTTTGTGTACATCTCTCTTGAAAATGCCAGAAGAGAACACATCTAAATGACATCACAGTCTGTGGTGGCAAACCCAGGTGGCATGAGCCAGGGACACTGAGACATAAGCATCATTAAGTTAACTGAAGTATGAGGTAGCAGGAAGCTGTTGGGACATGGCCATGTGTATCTCGGTGGTGCTCTGGGCATTGTCCAAGTCTTGCCAGGAACATGGGTGTGGAGAGGGTGAGAAGTGAGAGGTGGATACAGAACAGGACAGCTTTGTGATGTGGGATGTCCTTCTGTATATGTGGTATGGTGTGGGATGTCCTTCTGTATATGTGGTGTGGTGTGGGATGTCCTTCTGTATATGTGGTGTGGTGTGGGATGTCCTTCTGTATATGTGGTGTGGTGTGGGATATCCTTCTGTATATGTGGTGTGGTGTGGGAGGTCCTTCTGTATATGTG
>JAQHUG010000080.1:960892-974457 GCA_028555095.1 Dicrostonyx torquatus
ACCCACCTCCCTCCTGGGACGCCCGCCTCCCTCCTGAGACACCCACCTCCCTCCTCCCTCCTGAGACACCCACCTCCCTCCTGAGACACCCACCTCCCTCCTGGGACGCCCGCCTCCCTCCTGAGACACCCACCTCCGTCAGTCATCATCTCTGTCTGTTTCCATGTTCTCACTGTACGCACACACTTGATCATGTAAAAGAAGCAGAGCATCATATACGTACAATTCTCAGTATAGTTGAACTGAGTTACTCCTTTTCATTTCTTTTTTTTTTTTTTTTGATGGAACCAAAAACTTAAAACACTTTATACTGGAATTTTATATTGAATGGCTGAATTTATCCTTAGTTGAAGCATTTTTATTTTGTTCAGTTAATATTAGGAGCATTCATTTGAAAACACTGACTACATGATAAATTGTTAGGCTTTTCATTTGGTGAATATTTGCAATAATGATCCAATGGAGGGACAGAGGGTCAGAGTGGGGGAGGGGTGACGAAGTAAGATTGTGACTGAAGGGGAAGGAAGGTTTTTGTCTTACAGGTGAAAGCCTGAACCTGTGACATGTTCTCCTTAGACTGTCCCTTTACCTCAGTTGTTCCGTTCTAACTGTCCTCTTGTTTCCTTTTCACTGTGCACACATGATGGGCTCTGCGCACCTCAGGATGAAGTTTTAACTGTGATCCGGAGAGTGGATGATAACTGGGCCGAAGGCATGCTAGGAGACAAGGTCGGCATTTTCCCACTCTTGTATGTGGAGGTAAGCTCACTATCACACCTGTTGTTTGGTTCCCCAGAATGCGGGGCCCTGGCCTGGGGGAGCCCCGTTCTGAGGTGGAGGGAGATTCCTCCCCAAGCCTGTAATGCCTGAGGCTTCCTGGAGGCTTCTTCTAAATGGCCTCAGTGTATGAGGATTCTCTGGCCACTTTCAGAGGTTCCTCCCAGACTAGATGCTGTCTCCTCGCTGTGGGCTCCAGGGGCAGGACCTAGGCAGCTTTCCCCAGTGTCTCAGACACCCATCACTCTCTTTCCTGAGACTTCTGTATCCTACTGTGCTGGCTCCTGACCCAAAGAGAAGAGTTTAAGACAGCATCTCCCTGAACCCCCACACAGACCTTTTGGAAGCACTACTTATCATTAACCATGTCCTGACTTCTCCATGCATTCTTGTTAGTTGGGCAGCTCATCCAGTAAGAGCCACTTAGCAGAGGGAACCCAAGGCCTGTTTGTTTCCTGGCTCCGTTCTGTGTCCAGGAAGTGCTCATTTCCAGTGCCACCTTAGGACAGTTGCTGAACAGAGGCCACATGGGCCACCTGTCTGCCCTGTGCTCTTTGTTCAGCAGTATTTTCCCCACTGAGTGTGTCTACCATTTGTTGCTGCAAGGCCATGAGTGGTCCATGAGTAAGCCAAATACTTTTACCTGATGCCATTGGGGGCATCTCAAGACTGAATGCCAAATACTTCTCAGTACTTAATCTTCCAATAATGTAGACATTGGGAAATGATGACCACCTCCACTTTGTAGATGATCAGACAGAAAATCCATGGGCTCTGAGAGGTGCCGACCCCACAGCTGATGTGTGGAATTCTGGGAGGTGCCCACCCCACAGCTGATGTGTGGAATTCTGGGATATGTCGAGCCCCATGGCTGATGTGTGGGACATAGATGGTTAGTTTTAGTCTTTGCCTTTTACTTGGTGTCCCACAAAGGCTTTGTTCAGCCTAGTGTGGAGCTCCTGACTGCAAGCACAGCTAGTGTGCAAGAACTTGAGAGTCAGAGGAAGGGCAGGCAGGGAACATGGTCATCAGGGTGTGCACATGGTAGACATTTGTTAGAAACATCCACACGTCTTGACTGTCCATGAAGTAAAGGCCTAATGGTTTGCCCTGGCATTCAGGGTCCTCCACAATCTTGCTGTATTTTTCTAGCCTCAACTCTCATCACTCCCCTCTGATCTTTCCAATTATTCTAGATAACATTTACTTTGGGTTGACCGCCCCGGAGATCCAGGACCTGCCCTAGCAATGACAGTCAGTCCGTGCATACACATCGTCCCTGTCTCTAGTCTTTACAGTCGCCTTTACTATCTCCTGTGATTTTTACATATTCTGCATTGCTGTACCTTCCCTGTGTTGCTACTTAACATAGATAACTTACTATATGAATATCATATGCCATACATTCGAGAAGTCCAAAATCTAAAGTTCCTGGTGGTTTTCGACAGTGTGGCGTTTTTCCTAAGTCTTTCGGAGATTTCCCCAAAATGCAAGAATAACCACAGAAACCGTATGTCAATAGCCCCAAACTAGAAACCACTCAGATGTCTGTCAGCAGTGGAATGGCTAAATGCTAGGTGCTGTGTACATACAATGGGATACTATCCCACAAGGAAAATGAAAACAAAAAGAGAATTACGAATGAATCTCACATTTTCTGGAAAAACGTATTTACTGAACACCCAGAGGAGTCTGCGTTGGCAGGTTCTAAAAGCAGACATGCTTGGTGATGCTGGGAGGCAGTGAGCTAGGACCCAGGCTGAAACTCGATCCCTTTAGCCTTTTGTAGGCTTTCCCTGATCTGCAGATGCACTCAAAGAGAAGTTGCTGAGCCCTCTATCCTTCCTGTACTCTGGTTCTCAGAGCAGTCCCTTTTAAATGCCTTCAAGGGGCTGGAGAGTTGGCCAGTGGTCAGTAGTCCTGGTTTCTCATCCAGAAGACCTAGATTCCACTCCCAGCACCCTCATGGCAGTATACGACCATCTGAAACTCCAGTTCGAAGGAATCCAGTGCCTTCTTCTGGCCTACACAGGTACCAGGTACACACATGGTACACAGACATACCACAGGCAAAATGCATGTCCAGGAAAGACTGTGCTGCTCAGTGCCCAGCATCCACCATACCGTCTATTGCTCTGGGCCCAAAGTGATCTGTGCTGAAGAAAGGAAATCCAAACAGGGCATTCCCAGAGACTTCTGTTTCTGTACCAGCACCCTTCTGAAGTGCTGAAATGCAGAGCAAAGCCTGGCATTTACCCATGAGCCCTCTAGGCTAGGTCATGGTATCTAGAGGACCAGAGATTGGCTGTCTTCTATGTGGAAGACAAAACTGGTATTTGAACTTAGTTTGTGAGAAGGAGGTTGTGGCTTTGTCTGCAGCTCCAGCAGAGGGCACAGATTGGTGTGCTGTGTGTCCCCTAGTGTTCATGAAGAAATATGACCAGAGCCAGGCAGTGGTGGTGCATGCCTTTAATCCCAGCACTCGGGAGGCAGAGGCAGGCGGATCTCCGTGAGTTCGAGACCAGCCTGGTCTACAAGAGCGAGTTCCAGTGCAGGCTCCAAAGCCACAGAGAAACCCTGTCTCGTAAAACCAAAAAAATAAAAAAATAAAAAAAAAAGAAATATGACCAGTGCATTGACCTTGCATAGGCATGTCTTAATCCATGTTCATGTGAGATACACAGGGTCTCCTGGGCAGCCGTTTCATCTGGGACCTGATGCATGGTACAACAACTGCAGGTTTGAGGGCAAACATCTGGCTAGAATCCTGCCAGCTCATCCAAGAACTCATGTCCGGCCTCACCTTCCTATCTATGTGGATACAGACAATCATACTGAGCCCTTGTTGTGCCGTAAATGAAAGATGGCTTATACCACAAGCTGCACTGTGTTCTCCAGCTGTGGCTGGCTCACACCTAGGCTTGCCAGACAATCACAGTGAGATGAAGGTTGCAGATATGGCCAGAGCCAGCCTGACCTTTGCTCCTGAACAGCTGTACTCTGAGAAGACAGACCCTCTCCCCATAGCTCCTTGTGCACCATAGAACTGATTGCCTTGCCACTCTCCCTGTAATCCTTACACATTAGCTGTCCCAGGCTCGCCACAGTCCACAACGTGCTTGCCCAAGACTTTGCCTCTTGGCCTTCCCAGCTTCTTTGCCTGCTGCCCCAGCACCATCCATGACCCCAGGTCCTCAGTCTATGGGTCATACCCCTTTTGGGGGTTGAAAGACCCTTTTACAGGGGTCGCCCAAGATCATCAGAAAACAGATATTTACATTATGATTCATAACAGTAGCAAAATTACAGTTATGAAGTAGCAATGAAAATAATTTTATGTTTGGGGGTCACCACAGCATGAGGAATTCTATTAATGGGTCGCAGCATTAGGAAGGTTGAGGATCACTGCCTAACGGTGCTATAAACCTTTCATTGGCCATCTCCACACTGAGACCAAGGGCACCTTCTCAGTCATTGGCTGACAGCTGGGTAACGCACATTTGTTGGGCTGTAGAAAGGAGAAGCCTGTGTTCCTCACCATTAAGAACAGGAATGATGGAGACCCAGGGGTTGGTACAAGAATTAGGCCCAACATTCAAAAAGACCTTCCTTCCAGGTCCCTGTTCCAGGAGAGAGTAGAATAGTGTCATTATTTTGGCATTTTAACTTGTGCTTGTGTTAACAGAAGTAAAATGAGCAGGCTAAGGGTGCCCCTCCACCCTCAATTAAGAGGTCAAGGATGGATTGAATGAGCCATTGAATGAGTTCTTGCTTTGGAAGGACTCTGTCCTTGCTCTGTAGCATGGTCACCCACCTGAAGATTTCCATCCAACACAGTCCCTTTTCATGGGGCTCCAAAAGATTGGGGTCATAGTCAGCCCTCAGCCCAGCTCTCAGCTAGCTAAGGCAACTTAGGGACATCATAGGCTTCAGACATGGACCCACTGATGGCACATCTCCCATTCTTCACCTCGGCCAGTGACCAACCTTGTCACCTTTATGACACAGCAACTCATGCTTTCCAGAAGCTGGAGGTCTAGAACACCCAGGGTGCATTTTTTTTTCAGTGCTGTACTCTAGGAGGTGAGAGAGACTGAGGAGGAGAACAGTTCCAGGCGGTGGTAGCATCCTCATCCCAGAACGGATAGGAGCATATGGGAGCAGGTCAGATTACACCAGACCGAAGCCCTTGATCTGATGCCGCTACATTTTGGGCTTAAACAAAACTTGTATGGTGCATGGGAAACTTCTGGTACTATTTATAGATTCTGAAAAGCAAATAATGGTAGCAAAACTAAACTCCTGATTAAGCTAAATAGATGTAATCAGTCCCAAAGTAAATGTTACTAATGGCAACTGTCTCCTATGTGATGGTCCCTAGCATCAGCTCTAGAATGCATCGCTAGGCGTTTGTTGAACCTCATTCAGCTGCCTGAATTGGTTTGGGTTCATCCTCTCATGCGGCACAGTAGCTCATTACTTCATCGACTATAAAGAGGGGAAGCTATTTTGAACCCCTGTCTCTAAACATAGTGGAGAAAAAGCAGAGCTCTGCAGCTGTGATTCCGGGCATGGCCTGTGTTGCTGTGGCACTCTGATATTTGCTAGCTCCTGGTACTTGTCGTTTCTCTTTTGTCTTGCTGATTTTCAGTCCCCTGCCTGGGCAGGAAAACATTTTCGGGGAGGAAGCCCAAGAGAGGTTGTATGTGAGTCAAGTTTCTCCAAAGAGATGGTTATAGTCATGTACAAAAGGAATAAGGAAATTGGCTCATGCGGTTATGGAGGCTGAGGAGTCAGACAACAAACCACCCACAAGCTGGAGCCCTGAGATGCTCGTGGCTCAGTCCAAGTGCAAGGGTCTTAGCAGAGACACAGATGGACGGTCTCTTGGCCTCAGGCAGAAGGCCTGAGAATTGGGAGAATTGTTCCAGTGAAAACTCAACTGCGAGGAATAACTACTGTTTTTTGAACAAGTCTTTTCTAGGAAATTCAGTATGTTCTTAGAAACTGGTAAGATCACACATTGTCCGAAAACCCTTTATCCTCACCCGCTACCCTCCCTGAGGGCTTCTGACTTCAACCACAGATACAGCGCAGACCTGCCCTTGAGGGCCAGGGGATAAGTGAAGCTCCAAGTCACAATTCCCGAAGTTTGAACCTGCTCAACCCCAGGCAGACCCTGCCCACTGATGCTACCCCCAGGCCTTGCACCTGGACTGACTTTGCACACTGTAAGTACCTCCAGGAAACTCAAGACTGAAGAGCCGGATGCTAATGCAGGATCTTCCTAACCCTTCACAGGATAGACACTGGTCCTGGACACACGACACATGTACTCAGCCTTAGCTAAAGAGAAATTTGCATGGATGTAGAGAGACCAGTATTCCTAGTGTCTGTCTGATGTTCATTCTGGTCATTAGAAAAATGGATCAGAAAGATGGGTGTGAACATCTCCATTGGCAAGACACAGCATTCGGTTCAACAATAGTATGTTCCTGCAGTCTGCAAGCCAATGTGTAACTCTGTGGTTGCCGAGTGAAAGATTTTGTTCTAGATCTGGAAAAGGGAAAGAAAAGGTTCATGCAAGTTTTCTTCAAGAGACCAGACAAAGCGGAAGAGTATGTTGGCTGGGATCAGCTAAACAGCCTGCCTTGGGAAATTCGTGTGCCTACCACACATCTAACGCTGCAAGTCTCACCCATCTCCTCCTAGCTCTGGTCCTCTCACTTCACAAGGCGTTTAGGGTCATCTCTGAGACTTTCTTCTGTTATATCTGCAAACAAACTCCATCTGTCATCGAATCCCAGAATAGCCCTGGATGATATGTCCCCATTGGCCTGGTGAGGTGCACCTGCGTCACAGGAGAGAGCTCTGGCTGTTTTATTTTCTTACCAGGACAGGTCATTCACAGGGACAGGAATAAAGGCACTAACACTCAAGAAGGTGAAGATGGAGTTATTTTTACACTTGACTCGAGCCCTTCTGCTGGGTGCTAGCTGACTGGTGGCCTCTATCTTCCTGCAGAGGGAATCTGGCTCAGAGTTATCCTCCTTAGGCTATGCTGAGCCACCCGCCTGCCTTAGCACCTTCCATGACTATAGACACAAGGGGTCTTGGCTCAGCTCCCCTCAACCTGGGACACTTGCTTATCCATTCTTCATTTTGATCTTTCCTATAAAAGGGGTTCAGCGAACCTCATAGTAGTCTTCAAAGCTCTAGTGTTAGCCTTAAAAAGTCCAGGGCAGTGAAAGGCGTCTGGCTCCCACAAGTACCTAGGTAGTGCTTGTCCCCTCCCTTCCAAGCCCAGGGGTGTTTCCTCGGTCCACATCCTTCTGAACTTTGCATATCAACAAACACACATGCACACACACCTTTCCCTCTTGAAGCCACATTTCATAGCCACATGACTTTCAACCCTTCTCCCGTAACTCTTAGACATCTACCCCATTCTGGCTCATCTCTTTACTATACGGAGTTCAAGGTGTTCTTGGAGGCCTTCCTTGAATGCCATTTCCTGTCCTGTCCAGTCTACATACACTCCCCATCTGCCATCTAACCATATAACAGCACAGGATAGTGTTCTCCTGTTGAGAGGTCACGGGCCGGCCCCACCCAGGCACCTCAGCTGGTGTTAGGTACCCACACATAGCTACCGTCAGAGATCCTGACGAGTCGTCACTTCATGGCTGGACTGTAAACCCTACAATGACTGGGCTGCAACAGGCCCTTTCTACTTTGCTGTCGGCCCATGCTAATTTTCTCCCAGAATGACAGAGTAAGACTACCTCCCCGGGGAACAAGTCTTTACTAGGAGAAAGGCCCAGAGAGCATCCTCCCCATTTTAAAAAGCAAATTTCACTTTATATTTAGGGTAAGCAACATCTTATAAGATGCTTATGCAGTTAAGTGGTTACTATGGTATAATAAGTGAGCCCATGCATTAGCACACATAGTCGCTCATTTTCCCATTGGCGAGGACAGCTGCAGTTTCCTCCTGCTACAGAAATCCTTAGTGTGATTCTACAGCTGTTATCAACCACCGTGCTCCTGGTGCACCCTAGCTCTTATCTTGTTCATGCCACCATCTACTCCTTCCTGCCTTTTGACACATTCACTCCTCCACACCTTGGTAGTCATTGCTTTATTCTCTATATATTTGACTCCTTTTCAGAGTCCATATCGTGAATAAGATCGTTTACCTCTTTTCTTTGTACATCTGACTCATTTAGCCGAGCATCACGTTCTCACGGTCCATCCATAGTGCGGCAGATTTAAAGATGTTGCAACCACATCCCTGTAGTCTTGGCACTCAGGGGACGAGGCCTCAAATACTTAAAGGCCTTGAGATTGAGGCCAGTCTGGGCAGCATAGTGAGATTATGCTAAACAAACAAACAAACTTGAAAAATAAAGGAATTACTCAGACTCTCCATAGCAGTCCTGGCTGTAGAGGTGGGAACTGTTTTGCCAGCCAAGATGTGGTGCTGAGGCTGCCCTGCTCTTTGGGCAGGCCTGGCAGAGGTAACAGTTTTCAGACATGGCGTAGAGAGCGTGTAGCCTCCTCCTCCTCCTCTTCCTCCCGCTGTCCCATTACATAGCCTCCTTTTGAAATTGGTTTGTTTTATGGGAAATTCTGAGCTCTTTGTATATTGCAAGTAGTAATTTTCTTTCAGATGTACAGTGAAATCTCCCTGCCCACTGTTGGCTGCTTCTTCAGTTGATTAAGCTTCTCTTACACTGTAGAAACTTTTTACTGTCATGAAGTCCCTCCTGCCGAGTGCTAGTCTTCATCCTTATGCCACTAAGAGCCTAGTCGTGAAGCACATTATGTGCCTCTATGTTGAAGCGCACTCCTTACTCTCCTCTCTGTTCAATTCAGGGTATGAGATCTTATGTTGCTGAGGTCCTTCATCCATCTGTAGTTGGCTTTGTCTGAGTGAGCGGCAGGACCTAGGTTCATTCTTTTGTATATAGCAATCCAGTTGGAATAGCACCTTTTGTTTTTCTTTTTCCAAGAGGTGATTTTAGCTTTTTTTTTTTTTTGCCAAAAACCAGATCTGTAGGGGTGTGGGTTGCATGTAAGTCCTCAATTCTATTTCCACTGATGAAAATGTCTGTACCGTGCTTTTTTTACTACCACAGCTCCCTACTAAAGCTTGAAATCAGGTGGTGAGACCTGGAGTGGTGTTTTTATTGTTCGGAATTGTCTAAGCTTTCCTCTGTCTTTTGTATTTTTATCTGGACTGTGATTCTAGGTAATACTGGATTCCCAAAAAGAGACTCATAAGTGTTCCTTCCATTTCTATTTTATGGAATAACTTGAGTACTGCTGAGGCTGATTCCTCTTTTAAGGTCTGCTAGAATTCTGCGCTGAACTCTCTGACCCTGGGCTTTTTTTAGTTGAGAAATCTCTACTGCTTCCGTCTTGTTAGTTGTTACAAGACATGATAAGGTCACCGTGCTTTAAGCTTGCTAGTTATGTGCATTTAGATATTGATTCATTACTTTTAGACTTTCCAATTTTATGGAACATACTTTTTAAATGTTTCTTAATTTTTCTTTGAGATTATAATACAATGACATCGTTCCCTTTTCCTCCCATGCATGCATCTGCTCTCTTTCAAATTCATAACTTTGTTTTCTTTCAATGTTGTTTTGTGTGTCTGTGTCTGTCTTTGCCTGCTTCTGTGTCTGTGTGTGTCTATGTGTGTCTGTGTGTCTGTCTGTGTATTCCTAGTGAGACAACCTATCAGTCTGAATAAGGCTAATTGTTTTGTTTTCAAGCTATGGCCACTTGGTATTAGATCCCCAGTTATGCAGGTTCTTCCCCAAGGAAGACTATTTCTCCCACTCTCAGCATTTCTTAATTGCCTGTAGCTCTTTGTGTAGCATTAATCCTTTGAAGCTTCCCCCTCCCCATTTCACCCTTGCCCACATTACCATGTTTATTGGTGCCCTCTTTGTTCAGCTCACTTGGAGGCAGTCACATTGGTGAGACTTTATGTGTGTAGCTTGTGACATTTCTAGGAGACATAATTTCAGAGCAAACTCCCTGTTCCTTTGGATCTTACAGTCTTTCAGCTCCTCTTCTACAATGATCACTGAGTCTTGGGTGCAGGAGTTGTGTTGTAGCTGTGTGTCCACTGGTTTTGGTTTTCTGTAGTGATCTCCATCTGTTCCAAAGTGGTGTCCTTGATGAGGGATGAGAACTCTATTTATCTGTGCATTTAGGGATAAATATTTGGGATAAAGTTAAAGATTATGCTGGTTTATTAAGGTGGCAGTTGTAGGTTCCCCTCCAAGGTCCATGATCTCACTAGCTCTAAGAAGTTGACTAGGTTTCCAATACCAGACATGATTTCCCTCTTGTTGGATTGTTCTTGAGTCCAATTAGAGAGTTCTTGGTTACTCCCAAGGTATATGTGCCACTATTGCACCCTCAGACCTCTCATGCTATGCTGGTCAGTAGTTCATAGGCATCATAGCTGGGTTCTCTCCTTCATGGAAAGAACTATTATGGTAACTCATGGTACCATGAAAGCTAGTCCTAAGGTAGGAGGAGATTTTCAAATCAGGCTCAATTCAAGGACTTTAGGTCCCATTTCGGACATTTTTCTGCACTTAGGATGCTATTAGCTGCGAGTTTCTTATATATAGCTTTTACTGTTGAGGTATTTTCCCTCTAGTCTCTACTCTCTCTAGGACTCATGAAGGTGTGTTGGATTTCTATCAAAGGTTTTTCCTGCATCTGTTGAGATGATCATGTGAGTTTTGGTCTTTAAGTCCATTTATGTAATTTCGTTAAATTTTCTTGATTTGTGTGTGTTGAATTATCTCAGGGATAAAGCCAGCCTTGTCATGGTGGGTATTCTTTCATGTATGTCTGTATTCTTTTTATTAGGCATTTTGTGTCTATGTTCATCAGGGATATTGGCCTACAGTTTTTTGTCGTGTCTTTTGTGAGTTGGTATTGCAGTGATACTGGCTTCATAGAAGGAGCTAGAGAGTACTCCTATTCAGAAATAGAAACAGAAGTTTAAGGATGATTAGTTATACATCCTCTTCAATAGCCTGGTAGAATTCTGCTGTGTCCCCAGGCTTTTCTTAGCCGGAAGTCTATTTATTCCTCTTCCTATCATCTCAGTTGGTTCTTTTTAGGTTGTTGATCTCTTCTTGGTTTAATTTTGGTGGTTTGGCAAAATCAGAAATTTTCTTTTAGGTTTTCCAACTTAATGAAGTAAAGGTTTTTTTTAAAACTATCCTTATAATATTCTGAATTTAATTGGTATTGTAATGTTTCCCTGTCCATGTCTGATTCTCTTAATCTTTGTCCTCTCTTTTTTCTTTTGGCTAGTTAGATGCGAGTCTATTTTTCTTGTTTATCTTCTCAATGAACAAGCACTCAGATTTGTTGATTCTTTGTATTATTTCCTTTGTTTTTAATTTCATTAGTTTCACCTCTGATTTTTATTTTGTGCATGTGTCTACTGTATTCACATGTGTTTTCCCAAGTCTTGAGCTGCATCATGAAGTCACTTGTGTTGACTCTTTCTGAGTTTTTACAATAGTCACTGAAAGCTAACTTATTCCCTTGTGGGACTGCTTTTAATGAATTTCAGGGGATTTTGTATGTTTTCTTTTTTCATTTTTTATTTCTTGATTTTCTTTTCAATGTATTAATCATTCCCTAATGAATTATTTTGATTCCATGAGTTTGTGTACTTACTAGAGATTATTTTTGCTGTCAATTTTAATTTTTATTGCATTAGGAGCAGATAGGATATATACAGTTAGTTAAGGGATTCTGAATTTGCTAGGATTTTTTTTATCCCAGGATTTACCCTATTTTAGAGAAGCTTTTGTATGCTATAGTATTTAGGTAGAATATTCTGTAGATAGCTGTTAAATCTTTTTGTTGTATAATTTAATATTAATGTTTTCTCCTTATTTTTGTCCAGGTGATCTGTCTCTTGTAGACAATGTGGTTTTGACATCACCTACTATCCTTTGCTTGATGTTAATCTGTGCCTTGAATTCTTTAAGTACACATTTTATGAAATTGGCTGTATCTGGTATTGAATTTTTGCTTTGTTTTGGTTTGGTTTAAGAAGGTCATGGTTCTTTTCAGGAGAATTTTTCCCATCTGGGATACAAATACTATATATACATACATACACACACATATTTATACATACATACACATACACACATACATATGTATATATGCATATGTGTGTATATGTATATATAAAGACATATTTATTAGGCGTTTTAGGTAGAACTGGCTAATTCCTTATGACCTTTTCAGATATTCTTAGTATAATTTTGTCCTTTTACTCCTTCTTCTGTATTTGCCCCTCATTTCCCCCACACCCCCCCTTCAGAAGACTTGTGCCCCACCAGTCCCTCTCACCTCAATGGTCTCTTTAGCCGATCTGTAATTACCGTATGTATGTATTTACATTTCAAGATTCGGAGTTAGCAACCCCAAATGAGAGAAGACATGGGACATTGAAAGGGAGGAAGGATGGATGAGTAGCACCAAGGATATTTAAAAAGCCACAAGAAATCATATTTTTATGTTTTCTTAAAATCACACATGCATGTGCATGCATGCATACATACACATATGTATTCATGTATTTTTATGATATGTCATTCGAGGTCACAGTGTTCCCCACAGCAGCAATTTAACTATTTAGCAAAGCTCCTAGTATCAGATATGAGAAAGCCCCTCTTGGGATTTTAGTTAGGGGAGCCCACGGTATTCCTAAAATTCTATGGCCTTTGTGATTGCCCTTCATCTTCTCCCAGAAAGCAGAAGGCCCCATGCTGAAGACACCACATAGGTAGGATACAGGATGTAAAAGAACCAAGTCAGATCTTTTTGAGGACTTCTCTCATAGTAAAAGAAGGAGCTATGCAGGCTGCCAATGGAGAAAAACAACCAATATTCCCACCCAGCTCTAACCTACAAACTACAACAATGAACGTGAATAGCACGTGTCCCAAAAGGTACAATAGTGGCACTTACATCCTAGGAGTAACGAAAAGCCACCTAATTGGATTTAAGGTCTACTCAATAGGAGGGAACAGACAACCACCCGTTGCTGGTAAGACCAAAGCCTCTAGAGGGGAACCTGCTACTTCCAATTCCACAAGTAGTTTAATATTTAACTGAATTCCAAATACTATCACACCCAGAGGTGAGTATAGTTCTCACCCCTTATCCACAAAACTTCTCTGCTGCGGATGGAGACCATTGCCCAAATCCACAGCCAGTTACAGGCAGAAAACTACTGACCACAGGGTACTCCGTTCTGATAATCTACAATACACGCCTTACAGCTAAGGCCCTGGGAACATCACAGAAGAGAGAGTGAACATAGTGGAAGAGCCAGAGGACCAGGGCACATACTGTGAGAGAGTATTTCTGTATGGCAGGGAGGCAGCATTTATGAAATCTAAGCAACACAGTTACTCAAACAAGACCTAAAACATGGCACCACAAGTTGGCATGCCAAATAAATGGGGGAAATCTCACAAGGCCCCACTCCTGGATGAGGAGCTTCAGGCAATTCTCTTCTGAGAGAGAATCAGTCTTCTTTGGGGATACGCCACCCTGCTGTGTTATCCAATACCAAGGGGTAAGCCCTAATCATATATACATATAAGCAACACTGAAGGGACTCAGCAAGTTGCATTTGTAAATATACATATATATACATACATATATGCACATATAAATAATACATTTGTAAATTTATATATACACACATAAATAATACA
>JAQHUG010000080.1:991734-1029806 GCA_028555095.1 Dicrostonyx torquatus
CAGTGACCTCACCTGCAATGGGTAGGTGGCTAGGCTTACAGTACCAGGCATGGATTTCCTCCTACTGTGCAGCCCTTAAGTCCAATTAGACAGCTGCTTGGGTTAGCTCCCAAGATGAAAGTGCCATGATTGCACCATTAGGGATATCTTGCTGTGCTGGTCTTTTTTGTGGTTCATAGGTTTTAGAGCTGGGTAGCCCCCAGGCAGCTTGCATAGCACCTTCCAATAATAGGAAAGCCAGTCCTCAGGGAGGAGGCTTCCAGGTCAGTTCCAGCTGGGTTCCTCCGAGTACTATAGCCAAAGTGTGTGGTGTCTGAAGCAATAGGATCTTACCTTCAAGATCTAGGAGGCCACCAAGGGCAACAGCAATGACCTTTATTGTTTTGGGAGTCTCATGTATTCAAATGACCAACAAAATGAATGGAGGTTTTGTTAGATAGCCTATGGCTCTTGGGGGGAACATTACCACCCCATATGACATTTAAGGAAGCTGTAAAACAGTGTTTCCCTGTGTCTTTCCATTAGTGATAATTACTTCTCCTTCCTTCTGCTCCCTCTGCTTTACCACCCTCCCTGATCCCCAGGTAGGTCCCCTGCAGGTCCCTTGCAATCCCCCTCCCCACCTCACAGCACCTGGGGCCTATTGTGCCACATCACCCAGGATCCCTTTCTGCTTTACTGGCTTCTGTGGATCCTTCAGGCTGTATACTCAACCCTGAAGATGTGGAGCTATGGTTCCCATGCTGTGAGTGAGCAGAATTAGCACTGTGAAGATGACGATACTATCAGAAGTGATTTACAGATTCAGTGTGCTCCCAATTAAAAAATCTCTGACATTCTTCACAAAAATAGAAAACCCTTATCTGTCACCCTGCATAAAAATCAACTCTAGTTGAGGGGCATTTAGGTTGTTTCTAGGTTCTGGTTATGACAAACAATGCTGCTATGAACATAGTTGAGCACATGTCCTGTGGCACGATTGAGCATCCTTTGGATATATACCCAAAAGTGGCATTACTGGGTCTTGAGGAAGGTTGTTTCCTAATTTTCTGAGAAATCTCCACACTGACATCCAAAGGGGTTGTACCAGTTTTCATTCCTACCAGCAATGCAGAAGTGTTCCCTTTTCCCCACATCATCTCCAGCATAAGTTGTCATCAGTGTTTTTGATCTTGGCCATTCTTATAGTTATAAGATGGAATCTCAGGGTTGTTTTGATTTGCATTTCTCTGATGACTGAGGATGTTGGATAAGGAAAATGTGGTACATTTACACAATGGAGTACTACACAGCAGAAAAAATAACGACAGCTTGAATTTTGCAGGAAAATGGATGGAGCTAGAAAACATTATTTTGAGTGAGGTAACCCAGACACAGAAAGACAATTATCACATGTACTTACTCATAGGTGGTTTTTAAACATAAAGCAAAGAAAGCCATCCTACAAACCACAATCCCAGAGAACTTAGACCACAATGAGGACACTAAGAGAGACTTACATAGACCTAATCTACATGGGAAGTAGAAAAAGACAAAAGACAAGATCGCCTGAGTAAATTGGGAGCATGGGGACCTTGGGGGAGGGTTGGAGGTGGGGGAGAGGCAGGAAGGGGAACAGAGAAAAATGTAGAACTAATAAAAATCAATTAAAAAAGAAAAAAATCAACTCCAAAGGGATTAAAGGCCTCAGTGTGAAACCTGGAACATGGAAATTGCCAGAAGAGAAAAATGCTGTACCGTACAAGACACAGCAAAGGGCTCTCTGAACAGGATTCTGCTCACTCTGGATTAAGGCCAGCACTTGACAAATGGGAACTCAGTAAGTCACGAAGTTTCTGTACAGCAAAGGAAATAGGATTATAGAGGAAGGTCACAGAGTGGGAGTGAATCTTTGCTGGCTATCCATCCAGTAGAGGATTACTAATAACCAGAATTTACAAACCTTAAAAAACAAGGAATCAGAAAAATAACCCAGTGAAAACCATGGGCCGTGAATATGAACAGAAAGTCTCAAAGGGAAAAATAAAATTGAATGAGAAATATTTTTTTAAGTACTCAATATCCTTAGCACTCAGGAAGGGCAAGCTAAAACTACTTTGAAATTTCATCTTACCCCAGACAAACTGGCTCAGATTAAGAAAGCAGCTAACAAATCCTGATGAAGATACAGGGAAACGGAGACTCTCAGTCACTGTCCGTAGACGGCCAACTGCTGTAGCCACTCTGGAAGTCAGTGGAGAAGTTCTCAGAAATCTAAAGCTAGACCTGCAGAATGACCCACCTCTGCCACTCCTCCACAGGGATCCACAGAACTTGACAACACACAGAAACCCTGCTCAGCCATGGCCTTTGCCACTCTGTGCACAACAGCCAGGAAATAGGAACAACGTAAATATCTTTCACCTGATAAAAATGTAGTCCATACACAATGGAATTCTATCCAGCTGTGAAGAAATTGCAGCTTAATGGATGGAACTGAAAAAATATACTGAACGAGTTAACCCAGATTCAGAAAGACAAAGGTCACGTGTTCTCTCTTTGTGGATACACCATCCCGATTTTCTTTCAAGGCAACCAGGGCACCTCTGCCTTTCTTATTTTTATCGTTTCCCTGTTTCTAAAATTAGATGATTAAAAATCTAATCAGAAACAAGACCTAGTGGCACATTCAGGTAATCCCAGCTACTCAAGAGACTGAGGCAGGAGGATCTCAAGTGCAAGGCCTGCTTGGGATACAGGGTGAGCTCAAGGCCATCCTGGGCAACTTAGACACTCTCTCAAATAAGTAAGAAGACAGCTGGGCATATACTTGGCATTAGAATGGTTGCTTAGCCTGCACAAGGCCTTGGTTTCCATCAATATTTCAATATGTATTCAACATTTGTATATAAAGAAAGGCAGAGAGGCTGCTCGCAGTCACAGGAAGCCCTGGGAGCTAGAGAACTAAACCATCTCATGCCCTACAGTCACACTCGGGTTTATCTCAAGCCAGACTCTCTTCCCTCATGGTACCACTCTGTTTCAGACGCATTGAAATGATCTCAGGAGGGGAATGGCTCATTAGGGGTGTGGAGGTGCATTTGGATAGTACCATGTTACTAGAGGCTGAGCTGGACGCCTGGAACCCTGTGCAGTACCCAGGCCTGTGAGTTTCTAATCAGCTCTGCAAGGCTTCGGTGCCTGCTGTATGCTTTCTGCCAGGGGATTCACACCGGGCTCAGTCATCTCAGCTGATAGGCTGTAAACAGACATGTTCGTGAAGTCTCCAGAAAGCCACAGCCCCCATCTTCCTGCCCCAGGAGGTTTGCTCCTCCTGTGGTTTCCATGGTGACAGAGATGAAGCTGTGATCCAGAAGTGGATGGGCAGGACCCATCAGAAAACCACAAAGCTCGGCAACCTTCCTTTGCCAGGTTAGTTTTCGTCCCCGAGGGCAGTGCTCGCTCTGGTGTTGCTGCCACCTGGCGGGAACTCTGCTGCTCCCACTCTGGATGTCACTGCATGGCAGTGCCACGCTGTGAGTCACACTCCGCTGAGCATGAGCCGTAGGTCTTCCAAGTTGGGGAAGAACCGTCTTAGCTTTTTTTCCTGTTGCTGGGATCAAATCTGACAAAAGCAACAAAAACAAAAGGTTTTTTTCTGGTTTGGAGTCCCTCGAGGACACACTTCTTCATGGGGGTGGGGGTGGAGTCAGCAATGATAGCAGCATGAAAGGCATGGGGGCAGGAGCAGGAAACTGGCCAGCCACACTACATCTGCTGTCAAGAAGAAGCATGAATAGGAAGTGGTGCCAGACGATGAAGCCTCAGAGCCCTCCGCCAGTGACCCATTTCCTCTAGCAAGGATCTACCCTCTAAAGGCTCCACAACCTTGCTAAACTGTGCCACCAGCAGGGGACCCAGTATTCAAATACATGAGTCTGTGGGGGATATTCCTCATTCAAGCCACAGCAGACACCTCCATAAGTACAACCTGTATTGCAGTTCTAAGCAACACAGACCTGAAAAATCTCACGTGTCTGTTTTGTAGCATTTGTTCTAAGAGTTGGAACTGATGACCAGGTTTCCAGGAAAACCACCAGCAATTACTCCCTGGAGCTGAGATGGCAATGCCCTCCCCCTCTAAGACCTCTAAATAGGCCTGAAATTCTGTCAGCCCCAGAGTTCTTGGGAATCCTCAGCCCATCCTCCTAAGCTTCCTGATACCTGCTCTATGGGGCACTGGATGTTTGGGTTCCCCGGAGGATCTGTGGATGTCTGCAAATACAACATGGGAGCCTTCATATCACCCCGTGCATAACAAACACCAGCATGAGCCTTCCCCTTTGCTCAGGAGATGAAATTCTGCCTTGACTGTTTCTCCTGGCCAAACACATTATGCCTTTCTATTTAATTATGGCTTCAAGACCATTGGAGACAGTTCAACCACTATGCCTCCAGACATCTCTGAACAGAAGGACCAAAGTGGTATATAGGGGATTTGCAGACAACAGCGACCTCTAAGGGTTGAAATTTCCTTGCCTCCCAGAATCTTAACCTGGAGCGCTCAGCATCCAAGGACACTGGGAAGGCACAGCTTTGAGATGGAGCGTCACTCAACCCACACCCTGCATAAAGGGGCCTGTGGAGTCTTGAGACTCCAGATGCAGAGACTCTAGAGAGGGACATGCTATGCTTTGTCGTTCGTGGTCCTCCTACTGTCTCTTGACTGTCACTACAAGTTAATGTTCGACTCCTCAGAATGGCTCTTCTCTTTCTTTTTTATTAAAGCCTTCTTATTTTAATCATTTGGATAGAAATGTGCTTTACATTTTCCCCAATCCTCTTTTACCCTCTCCTCTTCTCTTCCACTCTCCCCACTGTCCTTCATGCTCCCAATTTACTCAGGTGATCTTGTCTTTTTCTAATTCCCATGTAGATTAGATCCATGTATGTCTCTCTCAGGGTCCTCTTTGGTACCTAGGTTCGCTGGGGTTGTGGCCCATAGGCTGGTTCTCATTTGCTTTATGTCTGTCATCCACTTATGAGTGAGTACATATTATATTTGTCTTTCTGGGTCTGGGTTACCTCACTCGGGGTGGCTTTTTCTAGTTCCATCCATTTGTCTGCATATTTCCATTGTGTTAATGTACCACATTTTCTTTGTCCACTCTTCGGTTGAGGGGCATCTTGGTTGTTTCCAGGTTCTGACTTTTATGAGTAACCCTGCTATGAGCATAGTTGAGCAAATGTCCTTGTGGTGTGAGTGAGCATCCTTTGGGTATATGCCCAAGAGTGGTATTGCTGGGTCTTGAGGTAAACTGAGTCCTAATTTTCCGAGAAACTGCACGGTGGTACTTGTCACTGAATTTTGCAGTTGGAAAGAGTTTCTAGAAAGAAGTTGTTTCTGCCAAAGCTAACCAATTAAAACTTCAGGATCGGCAGCCAATTTGGAGTGTTGCAGGTCCAGAGCCTGATTACAGTTTCTTTGGGGCTATTTTTAGCTTAGATAAAGGGCCTACCCTTGCCCACCTCAGTGCCAGACCTAACATCATGGTAAACAGATAAAAATCTTTGGAATGCACCAACTCAGCAAATCCCTGTTCTCCAGCAAAGGATCCAGTGCACTATCAGGGCACTCAGGCCGATGGATGAGCTTTTTCCGCTGTGCAGTAACACCCTACTCACTGTCTCCAGCAAAGGATCTGCCAAAGTGTCTGGATTTATGACTTTTCCTTTGTTCTGTTACTATCAGAACTTTATGAAACTGCTTCCACATGGAACACGGTACTCAGGGAGACCTAAATCTATGTTCCCAGTTCATGACCACCTAAATTTGCTTCCAGAATGCTTTGTCTGGATCTTCGCTTTCCACACTCTAATGATTAATTCAGGTTTTAAAGACAAAGCCAGGCCGCTCTGTCTGACACTGTCTTCCCCCATGTTCAAGGGCCCCCATACTCAGAAGGGGCTCTTGAAAGATGTCCTGGGACAGGTGTCTTGGGCCACCAGCCTCTCTCCAGTGGGCCATAACAATCTGATTAAAAGCCAGGGAAGTGAAGTATGACAAGGGGGAAGGTAGACACTTTGACACCATGGGAATACGCATGGCTGCCCGTGTCTACTGACCCGCTTTCTCCTTCTTAGACGGAACCCTCCTTCTGCTCATTCATGTGTCCTCTTGTCTCTTTTCAGGACTCCTCTTCAGCTGGACCTGTCCCCACAGCCATCCCACGAGCTGCCGCGGTGGCTGGAGAACAGGGCATGTCTCCCAAAGTCCAGCTGCCCCTCAACGTGTGAGCTGCCCCCTCATGTCTGTCGACATTCTCTGCACACTGGCATTTACACAAGTGGTTTCTAGTGGGTTTTTCAGTCAGTAACTAGCTGTGCTCTGGAGTTATGCACGTGTGCTAATGCTGCTGCCCAAGACAAAAGTGTGAAAACAAAATCCAAAGTGGTCCCTAGGATGGTTAGGAGAAGTGGGTGGAAGTGAACAATATTTGATGGCTCTCAGAGGTCTCTGAGGAAAGAAAGGGTGTGGCGAGATCAGCAGACATCTTTGGAAGTGTGGGCAGCAGCTTGATACTGCCTGCTCAGAAATGCCACCCCGAGGCAGGCCAGCTGCATACCAACCCCAAATATAATCACATGAATCACTGCTAGGAAATGAGGTGTTTATCTTGTTGAGGAAATTTTCTCTGGTAAATTACAGCATTTAAACGATACGTGGAATTCTAAAACTCCCATTTAAATAGCCTTCCCAGGAATTAGATAGCTTCTGTATTTGGCAATGAGCTCAGCCTCTTGAATGGACGCTTTAAGGTAGAGTGGATAGATGTGGCAGTCAGACAGACAGAAAGTTACATCAGTCCAGGCAACCCAGTGGGGCAGTCAGAATCTGTATGGTGCAGAATGTAATGCATTGTGGGAAAGCTTCTACAATCACCTTGACCATTCAGTTGGACTCCAGCCTTGCTCATTCTGCCAAGTTCAGATGTTAGACTCAGGCACAGATAAGAAAGTTCTGAACCTTCATGCTTACCCAACTTAATGAAAAAAATCTGAAATGTATCCACTTTTCTCCTGGCTTCCCAAGGAGACCAAGTCAATAAACTATATCCCAGATTAGCCTTCAGGTTAAAATTCACATTTTCAGCAGGACTAGATATCAGGGACATTTGTAAATTCAACTATCCTTTCATTCAACTACTCATGGATAGAAAATATTCAATAAGAAATTCTAGAAAGTTTCTCAAAGCCAAACTTGGTTTTTTTTTCATGCCACCTGTATAAAGTGGTGTGCAGATTTTGTATTCAGTATCATGCCACTGAGAGATGAGTTAAAGGATACAGAAGAATGGCATACATTATATGCAAGTGCCAGGCTGTTCTTTATTTGGGACATAAGCATCTATGGATTTGGGTGCATGGGGGATCCTGGGATCCTGTGGATGCTGACTGGGTCTGACCATGGTCCTGGTCTGCTCCTTTGGTTTCATTACAAGCCAGCGGGCACAAAAAGTGAGTGAGAAGGCTAGAGTGAAGAGCTGGATGCCAGGCACCACCCCCAGGGAAGAAAGCCCCTATCTACAAGAGATGGCCTGGTGTCATTCCCAAATGAGAGGCTGGGCACAAACTAGGTTCATTTTTGTGTCCTCAGCTGAATGCCTACACTCAGGCTCTTGTCAACTACCTGCATTTCCTTGAAAATCAGGACATCATGTTCCTGGGTATGGAAGACTCCAATTCTTACATGTCAGGCGAGCTATCAAAAAAGATATCTGTGTCTTTAAGACCCAGGAGTTGGGAGTCATCCAACTACATTCTTGGGGTCTCGGCTGTAGACGCTATACACAAAGGGCCCCCTCTACCACAGAGACAAGGTCACTAGGACCTTTCCCACTCCCTACCTCACACCCAGTTATGTTGCCACTATTTAGCTTGAGGGAGACATACTTATCAGATAATACCTGGCAGTAACAAAGACTAGGGTAGGGGTGAGTCAGCAGGTAGTACAGTGATGGTCTTGGGTAGGGGTGAGTCAGCAGGTAGCACAATGATGATCTTGGGTAGGGGTGAGTCAACAGATAACACGGTGATGGTCTTGGGTAGAGCTGAGTCATCAGGTAACACAGTGATGGTCTTGGGTAGGGGTGAGTCAGTAGGTAACACAGTGATGGTCTTGGGTAGGGGTGAGTCAACAGGTAGCACAGTGATGATCTTGGGTAGGGGTGAGTCAGCAGGTAACACAGTGATGATCTTGGGTAGGGGTGAGTCAGCAGGCAACACAGTGATGATCTTGGGTAGGGGTGAGTCAGCAGGCAACACAGTGATGGCCTGAGTAGTAGATGAACAAAGACCTTCTAAGAGGCCAGAGAAAACTCAAGAGTATGCATCCATAGCTGCCTACTGAGCATCCAAGTCATGCTTAGAAATCCCACTCGTGTTGTAGCAGTATACATGGTCCAGTTTGAAAACCTGGTGGTTAAAATTCTAGCTTTTATGTTACTGACTAGGAGGTGAATTTATCAAGCAGGTGTGTAGCCTGCCACCAGTCTGTTCTCTCTGGAACACTTACTTCCTTGATTGATGGCGCGTCCTGTAACAGTAGCTGTAAGTCATATTCAGATTCCTCCATGTGAAGATCAGATAATTTATATTTACAAAAACAACTGCAGCAGCAGTACTCCAAATGTGTTCAGGGTTTTATGGCCTTGGCAGTCCAGACAAGGGCCCAGATGAAGACAGTGTGTGTATCAGTGGTCAGTGATGGACTAGTTCTATTATTATACACTGTTGCCCTCACTCTTCCTAGGGAGATATGAGTACGCAGCCATGCACTCCCCCAGGCCTGGATTAGTGAATGAATAGTTTATTGGGTTTATAGGAGCATGAGTGAGGGGTTACTTATAGTAGAGAGGTACAGATTGCCCCCAGAGAACTGCGCCATCAGAAAGTTTTACTCCATTAGGAACAATGACCCCCCCAAAAGCTGCTTGAGTGGGCCTCTCTTTCAGTTAACTTTCTACCTCCTGTATACGCTAGCACACTGGTTCTCAACCTGTGAGTCACAACCCCTTTGGGGGTCAAATGACCCTTTCACAGGTCGCTATCAAATGTCCCATATGTCAGATATTTATATTACAATTCATAACAGTAGCAAAGTTACAATTATGAAGTAGCAACAAAATAATTTTATGGTTGGGAGTCACCCCAACATGAGGAACTGTATTAAAGGATCACAGCTAGGAAGGTTGGAAACCACTGATCTAGCCCCTCCTCAGACCTTATGCCTCTGGTACAGAATTACATACAGCTAATGGGTACAGGAGGGAGGGAGTGGCTGGACCTTAGGTAAGGGTCTAATGACCTTCTCACCCCCTCCTTCTTTAAGGGGCTGTATTTTAGTTAGAGTTTCTATTGCTGTAGAGAGACACCATGACCACAGCAACTCTTATACAGAAAACAATTCATTGGTGTGGCTCACAGTTTCAGAGGTTCAGGCCATTATTATGGTAGGAAGCATGGCGGCAAGCAGGTGGACATGATGCTGGCTATATCTTGGTCAGAAGGCAACAGGAAGTCAAAGCTTAAGCAAAAGAGACCTCAAAGCCCGCCTCTACAGTGACACATTTGCTTCAACAAGTCCACCCCTCCCAGTAGTGCCCCTCTGTATGAGCTTATGGGGGCCAATTCCATTAAAACTACCACAGGATGCTAAGGGGCTCAGTTTTACAAAGCTCTCCTGCAGGGGCCAGCTGCTATGATTGATGGCAATGAACATGTTATGCCTGGAGGATGGTGTTTCACAACAGACTCTCATCCATAGTCCTCATGTGTCTTTAAAGCCATGCTGGTGACAAAGCCAGGCCAGTGATTGACGGCAGGTCGCTGCCTCTATGGAAAAGCTCCATGTCAGGTTCCTCGGGACCTGGCACACAAGAAGGCTCTCCGTTTGCAGGCACACTGAGTGACAGCGTGCTCCTCTGAGACAGTGACTCACCCCCACGCTTATCCCCTCCTTTTCTGCTATTCCGTAATTCTGACTCTTGAGCTCAGTGCCTCTCATTTGGCCAATCTTCTAGCCATGATGCCAGAGGCCCATGAATGTTCCAGTCCTGGAGGCCATGCCCCAGGTCAGAGCCAAGCCTTCTGAAGGGTCTGAAAAGTGATGGGACCACATGTGAACAGGGTACACCTAAATACAAGAGAAGAAGATTCTTACCTCAGTTTCTCCATGGACATCTTTGAGCCAGATTGTTAAGGAGGCCAAGAGAGCACACAGGGACCAGGGAGTGACTAAGCAGCACTGACTGGAAAGAGAATGGGAAAAAGACCACAGAACCACTAAGCCATCTCATCGAGCAGCCCAGCGGGAGACAGCTCATCTGAGAAGTGCCGCGGGCCATGGACTGGAGAGGACAGCACAGCATAGGCCTCAGATTCGTAAACCCATCTGTGATGATTCACCTTGGGGAGGGGTATCTGCCTTCTCCAGAACCAGCTTGCCAGGCCATGCAGAGGACAGGCCTAGCTCCTAGGAGAGCACCATCCACACAGAGAAAGGAACTTGGTCAGTCAGTGGGGCACAATCACCACTTATCAGTAGAGCCACATGCTTCCTACTGCAGGTGGCTTCCAAGATGCCACCTGGGAGACGTCAAGGAATCCATAAAAGGACAGGAAGAAGAGAGCCTGTCACTTAGGCCAAGAAAAGAAAGTTCGGGGATGGGGCAGGGGAACAGAGGCTGATAGTTCTAGAATCAAGTGGTTGGCACTGTTCACATGACAGTGGGAGAGTCACTTGTAGGCTAACACTCCCCATGACCCTAGCACCATCCATTCTGATGGCCAAGGGCCACTAACCCACCATAAAGAACAATGTGAGCCCCATGTCCTGGGATCCTGAGAAAGACTGATGAAGCCACGCCCAACTTAGGAAAATGAGTCATTTATCACAGACTTATCAAACAGCCAGCTCTGTCCCACAGCGGGATGCCATTATAACCTACTAATATCCATTAGGTAAGGCTGGGTCAGTCTGGAGCAGTGGTTCTCAATCTATGGGTTGCAACCCCTTTTGGGGGTCAAAGCACCTTTTTACAAGGGTTACCTTAGAATACTGGAAAACACAGATGTTTACATTATGATTCATAACGAACAAAATTACAATTATGAAGTAGCAACAAAAATAACTATGGTTGGGGGTCAGCACAACATGAGGGTCGCAGCATTAGGAAGGTTGAGAACCGCTGCTCTAGAGCAGTGTGAGTCCTTGGGTATTTTTCCCTAGAAGCATCTTAGAGGCCAGTCTCCAGGTCAGCTTTGGTGGCATTGGACAGCACTGCACTGGCTCCTTGCCTGTGGCTTTAGTTTCCTAGCCAGGCTAATGTCTGCCTGCAGTGGAGGGCACGGCAGCTGGTACAGGAGACCAGTCACCTCTTCACCTCTCAGTTCCAGAGCCTGCTCAGTCCTCTGGAAGACATATTTAGCTTTCCTATGCAGACTCTCACTCAGCGTCCTTGCTGCCACGGTTTATGTAGAGAGAGCCTGCACAGGTTTTGTCAACCATCTATAGCTCCTAGTTCACCTGGCACCCTTGACTGATGGGTGACACATCTTCACAACCTGTACCTAGGTGGCTCTAACAAGAAAAAGAGCAGAAGTGGGGCCCCTTGTAGATGCAGTGGGGACAGACTTTTCACTCGGTGATGGAGAAATGTGAGCCAGCCACCATCTGGAGGAGAAGGAATAGGTAATGAGCAGAAGCACCGGAAGGGTCTGATTCATTCCATGATTAGAGCGGAAGGGAGATCTGCAGACAGCAGCAAAGAGCTCACTGAAGAGACATAGAACGGGCAAGCAGAGCATGCGCCAATGGTTGCACATGGACACACAGCCACATCACAGCTGCCAGCTTGTCCAGTCTGAGCTCTGCCTTGGGACTCCAAGCGTGGGAGTTAGCGCTGACATTCAGCCTCTAACGATTGGCCACCTTCAGTCAGGAGTGACTTGTCCTTGACTGTTTCTAAGAGGCACTATTTCTAACTGGCACAAAGGCCACACACAGGCTATAGGGTAGTAGTGTGCCAACCCCTCCTGTAGTTGCCTTTTTCAGTGTTAGTCTTTGTGCATTTGGAGAGGTCACTTGAACATGGTGGTGCCCAGCTGATCTGGAGGTGGCAGGAGACTGTCTTCAGCACTTGCTGAAGGCCTATGTCACGCTTCTAAATCCCTCTGAAGTGAGTTTAAAATGACAGCCAGGAGGCTAAGGACCATGCCATCCACAAGTACACCTGTGTATTCCCAGTTCCGTGCCAGATTCTGAGCACATGGGCATTATGAGGGACATCCACCCTCACAGACCAGGCAGGGCAGCTGGATAATGTAGGGGTGAAGGAGCAGTGAAAGGTGACATTGCTATGGCTGTCACTGGGAATCCGGAAGTTAGACTCCGATTGCTAGAACCGGTCTCTGTGCACATGTCACTTGTGTGTTTGGGTTCCACACTTTCTAACTGATTGGTAAAGGAGACCAGAAGCTTGGTGACATGCTGTCCAGTCAGTGTCCCACTCCGCACAAGTGCATGCCAGACACACACACCCCGAACACAAGGAAGCCCCCAGCACATCCATCTGCTTTTGTCACCCCTCTGAGGCACCCAGAGAGGGGAGGGAAGGGAAAAGATTATTTCTCACAATGAATTTTTTTATGGTGAAGTTTTGCCCGGCCAGCACTGATCACCTATAGGTTAGATGTGGAAGAATGAGACTCTTGGTGGGGTCTTGTGAAGCAAAGCAAATTTAAAAGAAGGATGGAAAGGCCAAGGGCTGGAGAGGCAACTCAGAGGCTAAGCAGGAACTGCCCTTGCTCCAAGAACCCACAATGAGTGGCTCATATCTGCCTGTAACTCCAGCACCAGGGACTCTAGAGACCTCTAATCTCTGCCAACATAGTACATGTACACACACACACACACACACACACACACACACGTAATTTAAAGGTAAATCTTTTAAAGATTAAAAGGCAAATCTTGTCCGTGCCCTGCTGCAATCTAAATGGCACTCCCCTATGTGGTGAGCCTTGTAGGCCTGCACTCAGAGCTGGCAGGTGGTATCCCTGACTCCAGAGCTAGACTACCCCATACCATGCTCACCCAGGCTTGAGGCTTTCATGGTGTCCGGCCCCACCCTTGGGCCATGCTAAGCGTCTAAATCACAGGCCTGTCCTTGACTCCGAACATACAAAACCAGTGGTAGCATCTCGGACTTTTCCAGCCTTAGTGTCCCCAGCTGTGTAACCTCGTACACAGTAGACACTGGGTCCTTGCCCTGTCTCACCAGTGCCCCCTGGTGAAGCCATATTTCTGCAGGGCTGACACCTGATCTCTCAAAGGAAGTCAAAGCTGGTGGCTGTGCTATGAGAAGTGAGGCGGGCACAGCCTGGGGTTGGCAGCACCCGGAAAGGGCGTGACTTTCCTGCTGGGTGTCAGTCAGCACCTCAGCGCTGTCTGTACCACTGAGCGTGTAATGCATACGTTTTCTTGGGTATCCCACTCCTAAGAAGCAACTCGCCCCTGTGTGCAGAGGCTTAACGCAGCATGAAATACAAATCTATATTTCAGAAAACCTAAAGCCTGCTTCTCTTGGCAGCTTCTGTTCTGAAGAAAGGGAAGGAGTAAGCATTAGGCTGGGCCTCTGTTCCATGGTGGTGCCTGCGGGCTCAGTGCCAGGACAGCGAATGTGCAGCCATGTTCATCCTTTAGTTCTCCACTTCCCTGCCTTATTTTCTCATGAGGAAGCACACCTGTGTGTTAGGGAAACATGGAATGTTGGAAGAGGCCTTTTCTGGTTTTAAAATTCTTGAGATGACTTGAAGCTACTGAGAAACAATCCTCATTTTCAGTGTTTTAGGAAAAGAGAGCCACTCCCTTCATGTGCTGGGGAATAATTGCTAAGTCCTTGTCCCATTAAATCATATAAGGGACCCTAAAATACAGAGTAAAAGATAATCTCAAAGAGGAAATGGCCTTCCACTCTTTGACAGCTGTTCCTCTGTCCATTTTTCCTGGCCCCTCACACTTTGTAATGCAGTGACTTCCCAGATGTGATAAGAAATGTTGTCTGCATCCCACTCACCACAGTCAGATCAGAAGTGTCAAGGCTGCTGGACTCCTGTCCCCTTGAATGGTCCCATACTCAGCAGGTGAATGGCCAGAGAGAGCTCTATCCTGCTGCAGGAAGGACACTGTGGTCTGATGATGTGGGAGTCCCCTCTGTATACTGTAAATAAAGAAACTGTTTTGGGTCTGTAGCAGAGCTATAGGGGAACAGAGCTAGATGGAGAAAACTAAACTGAATGCTGGGAGAAAGGAGGCAGAGTCAGAGAGAAGCCATGGAGCCCGCCGGAGACAGATGCCGACCTTTAGCTGGTAAGCCACAGCCATGTGGTGACACACAGATGAATAGAAATGGGTTAAATTAATATGCAAGCCAGGACTCCTGCTCTGCCTTAACAAGTATTTGTTGAGAATGCACCAAATGCCAGGTAGGGAGGAGAAGCAACTGAACCATGGGTTAAGACTCTATATCCTGTTGGAACATGGAGTGTGTTGGGTAGGGGATGAATGTTGTAGGTAGATGGTGGTACAAGCATCCTGAGGCAGGAGCCTGTGTAATGTTTTCGTTGGACCCCAGGAGCACTGCCCCCCTGAGCAAGGTTTGCTGTGAGGACAGGACCCCAAACTTGCACTCAGCCCCTCGTGAGCACGACCTAATGTCAGCCGCAGCTGCATCCTGCTAGGGGAGTTCTCCTGCCAAGAGAACGCAGCTGCTTCGATTCCCACAGACCACATAGGAATTCCGTGAGAAGGCTGGGAGAGAAGTGAGGGGAACAAGAAAACTGAAACGCCGAGACCTTCATTCAGGCAATTGCCCCAGCCTGAGAGTCTCTGAGGAGAGAATAAGCCACACAGGAAGGCGTTTCCTGATGCTTGAAGAAAACCTGCTGAGACCCCTGGCAGCAGCGGGGGGGGGGTGGAGTTGCAATGCCTTCTCAGACATGTTTCGTGTCCAGTGACCTGAGGCCACATGTGCACACACAGCATGGGGCCCCAGGACTCCATGCTTTATGCAGGAGTCAGATATTTGGCCCAGTTGTAGCCCTAACCCACAAACCCGGTTCTCTGGCAAATAACAGGTTATGGGGCCACAGTTCACTCCTGTACCCATGAAGCTACAGAGCACCAGAGTTGAACAGAAATGGATCATCAAGCCTTTCTTAATAGGGAAGCATAGCCTGGGCCCTGTCCCGCTACAGGCAGTAGGTAAGCCCCTGGGCCACCTCCATTCCCCCCAGGGCATATGTTAACCTGGTGGGTTTGGCTGTCTAGAGACCCACACTACTCCAGGGGGCCATCAGTCACCCTTCTTAGCATTCTGCTGTGGCCCAAGTCAGACTGATCTGACGTCATAAAGGGGACTGAAGGGGACAGCTTAGCCAGGATTGGCACTTCATGTCTCCTTAACAGTAGGTCCACATCATGGGTCATCTTACATTCCTCCACATAGCCACCTGTGGTCCTGCTCTGCCTCTCAGCACCTGTTGCCAGGAAACCACGCTCTTTCCCTATGATGCACATACATCACATCTAGGACTTGACGAGTACCTTCCTTCGGTTTACTAGCATGGTGATAAAACATCGTGACTGAAAGCGACTTGGGGAGGAAAAGGTTGATTTCATTCACAGTTCATCCTCAAAAGTAGTAAGGGCAGGAGTTTCGAGGCAGAAGCTGATGCAAAGTCCTGATGCTTACTGGCCTGCTCCCCAGGGCTTGCTCAGCCTGCTTTCCTATAGAACCAAGGACCAGGAGCCCAGAGGTGGTACCATCCACAATGGGATGTCTCCCCTCATCAATCCTAATTAAGAAAATGCCCTACAGCCAGATCATATATGGAGGCATTTTTTTTCAAATCGAGGTTTCCCCCTTTCAGATAACTCTAGTTTGTGTGAAGTTGACATAAAACTAGCCAGCACAGTGTCTAAACATAGTCTGCATGTGTCTAACTTTTTAGTAACACTTTCCCTCTGGCCATTGCCATGGATCACACCCTGATTTTCTTATTGGTCACAAGCATGGGTGGACATGGGTTCTTCATGTCCCTGGGGAGGAGGGTTGTCTCCTGATGGCTGCTTACCTTTAGAAGCCCAGGGTGTTCCCAAACATCAGTGTTCCTGGCTTTTGTCCTAGGGGCAGAAGTGTATTAACAGAGGCCACTGAGCCCCCACTGAGTAGAAGAACTAGAAGGCCTACAGAAGATGGGGAGACCTAGAACCTCTCACTCGGTTCTAGGCTCCTCCTCAGGGCCTCCTTCGTCCTGACATGAATTCTAGCGAACTGCTGTGTTTCTGCTTCCACTTCCTCTAAAGGCCCTTTGCAGAGTCAAGAAGGTACCATTGGGATGCTGGGGATCTAGCAGCCCAGATACTGTACTATAGGACCTTCTAGGAACCTGCAGCCCCAGGACAGATCGATCATGTCCCTGAGCCCACAGCTTGGAGCATAGTTCTTGAGATGGCTCATCTGTCCTCTGCTATGGGACTGATACAGGTTCCTCTAGACTCCAGGAGGGGAGCCCTTCTGCCAGGTTATTCTGTGCTTCCCTAAGTGCTGCAAGCAAGAGATGCACACATCCTCAGTGTGTCACACAAAGGGCTGATGTCTCTTCAGTCTTATCTGCAAATGAGGCTTGTAAGTAAAGGAGATGTGGAATGATTAGTAGCAGTGCAAATGTTGCTAGAACGTGTGGAGAAGCCGCCCTTTCTGAAAGAGAGCTTAGAGAGGTCTTGTCTAACTTAGGCTGACTAGAGAAACCTGGCAGGGAAACCAGGCCTAGCTAGTTTACTCGACTATCCCCTAAGGTTCATCATGCTCGGATACCAGACTGCAGAAAGCATAGAGAAAAGGGGAGAAACATTGTGAGCTACAGAGACCAGGCCCAGGATACAGGTAGCCTGGAAACTGAGCATCACCCTGCCTCACTGAGCTTCTTCCTGCCTGTGACACAAAATAAAAAGCCCCTCACTTCACCCACATATCGCCTGGCTATTCAGTGGGTCAGGGTAGTGCTGTGCTCCGGCAGGTCCACAAGCACTGGGGACACACCTGTCTTCCTCCTCCACCTCAGGGGCTGTGACAGGATTGAGTGAGGTAAAGGGTATGTGACCTCTGTGAATTACAGTACCCTGCAGATATCAGCTACTCTTTAGATGGGGCTCATCGTCCTGTGCCTCCTCTGTCATCCAGCATGCCCCTCGGACATGTCCACTGACCCTTGTCCTCTGTCCACAGGTACCTGGCCCTCTATGCGTACAAACCCCAGAAGAATGACGAGCTCGAGTTACGCAAGGGTGAGATGTATCGTGTGCTTGAGAAGTGCCAGGACGGCTGGTTCAAGGGGGCTTCACTGAAAACCGGGGTCTCGGGGGTGTTCCCCGGGAACTACGTGACACCCGTCTCCAGGTGAGAGCCTGGCAACCTGATCAAAAAGAGAATAAGGCCTGCATTGCCCTAATGTTGTAGAAACCCTGGAGACCACACTGTAGGCTGGTCCCTGATTACACCCAGTCCGGAGGCAGTGGGGACATTTGAGTTCCTTTGGGGAGGACCTGTCAAGCTAGGTTTGCTAGGCTTTCTCAGTGAACACTGGCTACCCAGGGGCTAAGTCTGGGAGCAGGAGCTGGAGTAAGCTACAGCAGCTGAGCTGGGGGCTGGGATGGGAAGGTCATCGGAGAACCAGATCTTCAGGGTACAGGCTTGTAAACCGGGCCAGTGTGTATGCATCCTTATGCAATGCACACAGGATGTTATCAAGTATGCATGCTCATATAGGTGCTCATATATGTGTGTGTATGCAATGAGTACGGGTCATGTCCATGCTATATGTATAAGCATGAAAATGTGTGCCCCACATTGGTGTGTACACCCACATGTGCACAACATGTGCATGTATGTAGTTTGATATGTATATAGTATGCACATGTGAGTATCTAATGTGTCTCTGCATGTATGTGCATGATATAGGTATACTACACAAGTGCATATAGGTAGTATAGGCATACTATATATGGATGCATTTGTACCAGGTGAGAATAACATATGTGAACATATATGATATATGTACATCACATATACATTTGTACTATGAGCACAGCATGAATATATATATGTAAAACACACACAATCAAATAAAGGAAGTGATAAATGTCTTAAAGTAACAATTGTTAATGGCTGATAGCATTATGGGTATTTTTTTTTAAATTCCTTCCTTGTGCTATCTAGCATTTTTACAAATCACAATTACATTACTTTTGAAATAAGAAAAGCAATTGTTAAAATTCACTAAAGAGGAGGCCCAGAGTTGTCAGAAGTTTCTGTTGTGTTATGAGGGTCGCTGATTGGCTGTTTGAGTGTCACTCACCGCAGCCCCTTCAAACAGCCTGTGTCAACAACAGCAGACTTAAAAATCAACTGTTTTAAGTATCTTTAGAAGATGCTGAAAAAGTGCCATTCTGATGCCTGCCTATTCAAGTGGCTTCAGAGTGTCACGAGCCACCTTTGTGGGCTGCCTAGCCATGACAGGTTTGTACATCCCAGGGTAGGAGCGTGAGGATTAGAAATGTTAGGCAGGAAGAACAGAGATAAGAAAGAATCAGAGAGACACAGGGTAGTAACAGGAGGGCAACTCAGCGAATCCTGAATGCTGAATTTCCGAGTTCTGAGTCCTGAGTTTGCCCATGTTTAATTTTCCATATACTTTTAAACCCCAATACAAAATTGGGGGAGAAGGAAAAAGACTGCATTAACATGATTCAAAGGACAACCAGAACAATTACTTGTTTCAATACTTGAGACATCAAGCCATTAATTCCTGAGTAAAGCTATTTGATGTCTGGGGCAGTGAATCCACCCTAGACCAAGTATCCTGCAGGCAACCACTCCCTAAGTCAAACCTCCTATTTCAAAAGAAGGAACTGAAGTATGCTTGAATTCTCAGGGTGGAACGGATCTACCTCCATGGGACATTTTTAATGTCCAAAACAGCAAGTAACCACACCCTAGGTCAGGGTTCAAAAATAAGCTCAAATTCTATAACCTTCAGACACAGTGGAATAGGCTCACATTGTTTGGGCCTCCACGAGAAAGTACCCAGGAGGACACACATATCATTGGCATTGTATCTTAGGTTGCATGGGTAGGCTTTTCACCCGGGCCCACCACTCAGCACAATGTAGGAAGGCTGCCTTTGGTCTTATGTAGAGAAGCAGAAGGCTGTCCTTTCCCTGCTCTGCCCCAAGACTGACACCGTCTCTTATCCTCGCGGCACCTTAGAAAACTGCCAAAACCACCCAGCAGAAACCTCAGGACAAGTGACAGAGGGACAGCCTCTGTGTGCAGAACCAAAGTTGCCAAAGTAGTCTGAGCCTGGCAGGTACACACTGCTTTATAGCTGTCACCTACAAAGGACACTGCAGGTGGCTCTATCTTGTTGTTTGTTTGGGGTGTATTTATTATTTGCTTGCTTGTTTTACAAAAAAAGCAAAGTCTGGCCTTGTGTGCTAGGGTAAGAACAAGCGTGAGCTTACAGTAAGGAAATAAGCCCTGGCTGGAACACACCTGGCGAGACCGCTGCTACCGAGAGGGAAGGGGACTCAGCTGCCACAGGAGGCACTTTGCGGTCCATTGCCTTCAGCCTTGTTAACATGGCTTTGCAAGTACAAGGCCCATACTTTGAAGCTCATCGGTTTGGTTTGTGAAGATGAAGCATGGGGTTACAGCAATGGTTAAAATGGATGACGTAGACTGACCCACTGGCAGTGCCACTCATTCACGAGAGGCAAATTTCAGAATACCTCTAAGGATAGGGAAGGAGCGCGGTACCGGTAACCCCTTAGCGGTGGTCCCCTTTCCGGAAGGCCCTGCTTCTTTCCCATCGCTGTTATACAGACACTCCTCTGAGCTCTGCGGGGCTCTTCCCTTGGGAAGTCTCCCCACCCCCACCTCCGCCAGGGCACGGGGAGCTGAGAGTACACCTAGCCCAGGAAATGTCAGTGTTGGGCAGAACACCTCTTCTCCGGAGCATCATGCCTCTACTCTGCTCCCACCATGCCTTCCTCCTGGCACATTTTAATCCCCCTTAACCACAACCCACAGCTGCCCACGAGCCCCAACACCATCCCTAGAGCCAAGGCAAATGCCTGTGTAGAGAGTGTTAAAAGCCGTTTCCAAAGCGGCTGCGCTCGTCTCATGGCGAATGCGTTCATCTGGGAGTTTGGGGTGAGAGTGTCTGTCTCAGGTATAAAACTGCAAGTCCCCTGATGTTTTCGGGGGGACAATGGTGTTGCTCCTATGCCCATGTTCAGTGGCTGGCAGAAATAAGATGGAGGCGTGTCTAGGAGAAGCCACCATCATGTCCCATTATGCTCCAAACGTATCAGGCTTGAGACATGAGAGAGTCCGCCATTTTTTCTAGTGGTGTTTAGAAGCACATAGCTCTTGTTTAGGAAAAACCAAGCACAGTCAAGGCTACCCAGCTGCTTAGCTCGACCTCTGGGCATTCCTTAACTAAAGCATTGGCTTGATGTTGTCTTAGGACTTCCGCGAACCACGTGACCTTGCCCTACCTCTCAGAGCCTATAGGTCAGAGATGGTTTTTGACATGGCACATGGCCTCAATTTACCTGAACCCACTCACATTCTTGGTTATGCTTATTTCCCCAGGATTCCTGGAGGAGGGACTGGGTCTCCCTGGAATAATGTGCTCGGAGGCTCCCCATTGGCCAAGGGGATGGCAACCATTATGCACCCTGGAGGTGGCAGTCTGAGCAGCCCAGCCACTGCCACCAGGCCTGCTCTGCCTCTCACCACCCTGCAGGACCATATGCAGCACCCAGCCACCTCCCTACCAACGGGTAGCTGCCTTCGGCACACTGCTCAACCAACAGCCAGTCAAGCCGGGGGTACCACCATCCCAACAGGTATGAACACAAACTCTCAGGGATTCTCCCTGACAGGAATCAAGTAGGGGGGACCTGGGATGCAGAGCACGAGATCTGTTTTGGCAGAGGTCTCTCACAAGCCAGCATGTGGGGAGTCGGGTTTGCTTCCCACAACATGGAATCTCTGATCTCCAGTGCGTGTGCTCACCTCTGATGCCCAGCTCTGGCAGTTGAAGGGACACAGAGGATTTACAGATACTTGTGCATTGTCTTGTGGCATGCAATAAGATGCCATGGGTGAGCAAGATTGGCAAAGTATCCCCTGATCCCTTTGCTCATGGCCTAACTATAAGCTGCCCATGGATGTCTTCACTACTGGGCGTGTAAAGGAAGGCATTATCTTCCAGGAGAGGTTGGATGAGGACTGCTGGCCAGAGAAGCCCTTTCCCAAATCCTTAAAACAGGATTGGCATTATCAATCTATAGGCTGATGAAAGAGAAGGGCCAGCCAGTCTGCTCTGGGGTGGTATGAGATAAAAAAGAAACCCTGGGTAGACCGTAAAGAGAGAAGAAATGGTACCGTAGAGCTTGTAACAATGGCTGGAACAGCAACATGCTGTCAGGAGGCCATGTCACCATGGCCCTGCAGAACCAGTGACATTGCCATTCCCCAGTGACAATAAGCCAAAGCAGGAGAGTGTAACTCAATGTTTTTCTTCCCTTCTTTCCCCATCATCCAAGAAACCATCTCTTTTCCTCTAAGTATAGATGAGGGGAAAACATGAGTTCTTTGGAGCTTAGATACAGCATTTTTAGATAATCTTTATAGACCAGGGTCCATTAGATGGGTTTCAGAAAGCAGCTTCCCGTGGGAGACCATACCGCTCTATGCTCATATTTTCTCCAGTCTCGACTGATGGGACTGTGTGGCAAAACCCATGGTCCATTCACCCGCCCACAGGACCTGAGACTCAGAAAGATACTCTGTCTTTACACTCCTAAGTGGAGGCTTACATGAGGAAAGAAGGGCTGATGAATCCTTGCAGTGTGAACTTGATGTGGGTCATTCTGAGAGCATTGCTGTCATCACGCTTCCTCACTGGACAAGATGCCATCATTACTCTTGGGCTCTCATCCACTGACTGACAGATTCACAAACTGCCCCTCGGGAATCGATGCCATCTTGGTGGGAGGCTGCGGGTTCTGGAGACAGGGCATGCCCATTGTCTAGGATGACTATGTGAAGATACTATTAATATGTATGCAACAACTCCTAGCTGTTCTGTAGAGGATAAGAACAAAAAAGGAAACAGGAATCATTACTAAAGGTTCAAAGTGTGGAATTTGAGGGCTGTGCAGGTGCTCTGAGGGACTTTAAACCAGGGTATAACATTTTACCAAAGGCCACCATGACACAAGGGAGAGACCTGGTGTGCAGCCAGGGCCTAAAACAGGAGCCAACCAGAGAGGGTAAGCCGCTTCAAGGGTCTGATCTCACAGCATGGGCAGAGGGTAATAAGCAACCCCTGAGGCACGGTAGTTCTGTCTGCGATAGGAACTCCAGGGATGGACTCGGGGATCTGGAGGAACCAAGTCCAGAGTTCCGATTCTGAAACTGGTTACCTTGAGTGTGTGACAGTCTCATCCCAGCCCAGAGGAAGTGGCTTATGGGAAGCCAGGTTCAGACATGTGGCTGTGAGACTCAGTGGGCATGGCGAACTCTGGGTGTGCTAGCTGCCTTGGAACAACTTTCCAATGTGAGAGTGGCATCCTATACTAAGGACCACTCCCTCATCTCTTCCTATCTCTTTCTCTGTGTCCCAGACATATGTCACACATGGTAGATACAGCTTCACAGGCCCAGGCTACTGTTAGTAGGGAAGAGGCATTTGACCCTCTGAGGATACATATTCCTTTATTCCCAGATCCAGGTCTGAGAACACATGCTCCTGTACCTGCTTTTCCCTGGGAAAAGAAAACACGAGGAGCCATGTAGACCCTCACTGGGAGTGAAAGAAATGCTTGAAACATCCAGCTTTTAAGGGACAACAGAACTCTGGTGCCCCATCAGCAGTACCTAGTGTCCTCCGTGGGTGCAGGGTGGGCTGTGGTGCCCTATGTCTAACACCATCTGTGAGAATAGGGTGGACTTGGATACCTGCTATCAAACTTCATCAATGAGTTCAGTGTGAAGCTCATGGGAATTTTATGGTGGTGTCTGTCTTAGGGTTTCTATTGCTGTGATGAGACACCATGACCATGGCAGCTTTTATAAAAAACATTTTATTGGGGTGGCTTACATTTTCAGAGTTAGTCCATTATCATCATGGTGGGGCATGGTGGCATGCAGGCAGACATGGTACTGGAGCTAAGAGTCCTACATCCTGATTGGCAGGCAACAGGAAGTGAACTGAGTCACTGGGCATGACTTGAGCATATATGAGACCTCAAAGCCCACCCCCACAGTGACATACTTCCTCTAACAAGGCCATACCCACTCCCACAAAGCCACACCTCCTCCTAATAGTGCCACTCCCTTTGGGGACCGTTTTCTTTCAACCAGTTATCAAGCACAGTATCCATGTCTAAAAGAAGCAGAACCGGCACCAAGCAAGGTTTGCTAGGCATGACGCTGTTGGAAAGTCCCTCAGCCCACCTCCAGTGACCCACAGAAACCTCTAACTATTCACAAGTCCTTCATAAATATCTGTGTTTGCTTGTATTAGCTAAATTCCAGCCTGTACTGAGCTGTGGCAACCTGAAAGCACAGCTGTGCACAGCACAAGCGCTCCACTGTCATCTTACCTTCTCCCAGACACCCCCATCCCCTCCTCTAACCCTGCAATCAGCCACACTTACACTAATGTGTACGGCACTATGCTGCTGTCCCGTGGTACAGCTTCTGGGTCTGGCTAATTATTTTCAGCTGAGCTTCCAGACTGATCAGCAGCATTCCAAGATGCTGAACTTGAAAATGCTGAACTAGAGGGTGCTACCATTCTCCTGGTTACAAATACCTCACCATCGATTCAGCTCAGCCCGCATGCCGTACAAGTGCATCTGAGCTGAGCGGCCCTGTTGGCACAGCAGTCATGGCTTATCTGCACCAAGTAGCCAGAATAATGGCCTTTCCACACCAAGCCTCGCTAGAAACTTTCCCAATTCAAACAGAAAACGAAGTCCTGCCAGTCATTACTCCTGCATGCAATGACAAGCGGTATCAAAAGAAATTGGTTTGGCTCAGGGCAGCACAACACTGTGCACAGTCCATCACCATAGCAACCACAATGGTGTGACAAGCATTCTCTTCTATCGGTTTCATTTTACATGGGAGGAGAGTGAGACATAGGATGGCTAAGTGGCTCCCCCAGTGCTCTAACCTAGTGCTTGTCCCTATGCCATTGTGCTGTTGTCGCGGCCAGGTTGAAGAATGGCTCCTACCGAGGCACATCAGTCCATTAAATGCCACTGGGTTCCCATAGCATTTCCCACTCGGTTCTGCATTTAGAGAGAGAAAAACACTGTTGACAGCACAAAGTAATGGATTGTTTGCTGCAGTAATTGCCCATTTCAGCAGCTCCTGTCCTGAGTTGGGAGGCGTTTCAACAATGTTCTCATCCAGAGCCCAAGGCAGGCAGTTTGACAAAGGTTTAATTGCATTGGCCATTGCATTCGATATGACTGCAACTCCCTTGTGACACTTACTGTACCTCCGCATTACAAGGCAGAGAATCCCCTGCATAGTGCCCATGTTCTTTACATCCTTGTGTTAGCACTTTACAGGGCAGAGAGCCCCATACAGACATCTGTTCATCAAGAGCAAAATTCTGTTCACAGAAAGCAAACAAACAAAAAAATCAACACCCAGGAAAGGACTAAGTGTAGACACAGGGCTCCACAGGATTGGAGGAAGACAGAGGAGACCACACAGACCCTATCACTCTCCCAGTTAGAGGAGGGGGCAGGACACATCTTCCAGTAGTTGGAAAGCGCTATGATGGAGGCAGGGGTGAGGTATTAAGAAAACACAGAGAGAAACCATTCATTGTTTCAAACCTAGATGAAAGGAGAGAGGGGTGGGGAACATTCAGGCAAATTTTTCAAGAGGTCATAATCCCTGGGCCCTTCAAAGGCAGGTAGGTGCTGTGTAGGCAGACAGGGTGGGAAGCGTGTTCAGCAGGAGGACTAGCCAGGGCAAAGGCAGGTAGGTGCTGTGTAGGCAGACAGGGTGGGAAGCGTGTTCAACAGGAGGACTAGCCAGGGCAAAGGCAGGTAGGTGCTGTGTAGGCAGACAGGGTGGGAAGCGTGTTCAACAGGAGGACTAGCCAGGGCAAAGGCAGGTAGGTGCTGTGTAGGCAGACAGGGTGGGAAGCGTGTTCAGCAGGAGGACTAGCCAGGGCAAAGGCAGGTAGGTGCTGTGTAGGCAGACAGGGTGGGAAGCGTGTTCAACAGGAGGACTAGCCAGGGCAAAGGCATCGCAGTGGAAATGAAAACAGCTCCTCTTCAGGGTACTTTCATCCAGTTTGGTGTGGGAGGAGCAGTGTGGGTTGGCAGTTTCTCTGCAGAGATCAACATTGATGGAATTCAACATATAACAGTAGATAGAGGAGGTGTCTAGACAGAGAGGAGGCGTGTAAAGAGCCCCAGAGCAGGCAGAGGCCTGGGGCATTTGGAAAGTGAGGAGAAGAAGGTTCATGCGGAAGAACCAAGAAGGGCTGTAGTGGGCAGATAAGCAGGCAGACACAGGTCACAAGGGTGCTTTCAGGCGGCCTCACAGAGTCCAGGTTCTTATCTGAAGGGGAGGACATTAAAGGGTTTTAGAGAGCAGATGCAGACTGAAGTAATAAGGATTGGATTCACCCTCTCACCCAAAGCTACTGAACATCAGACAGATATATATGGCAGCAGCCTTTGAGACACTAGACCTTAGACAACTGGGGACAGTGGACAGCGAGTGACTGTGGCACAGGAGGGCAGGCAGGTGACGCCACACAGGACATGGCAACAGTGAGACTGGAGGACCGGAGAAGAGAGAGCTGCACAAAGAAAGCCCTGTCTGCTGCTGGGAAGTAATGCATGTGCACTGAACACATCACCCGACGGGAGATGCTGCTGGGAAGTAATGCATGTGCACTGAATTCATCACCCGCCGGGGAAAGGGTTGGCACGGATGGCACCCAGAATACGTACATATCGGAAATAGTGCCTGAGTGCCTGCTTTCCCAGTCAGACACATTTACAAAACCAATGAGCTTGGCCTCTATGGGAACTGAGCACAGCTCCAGTTTCAATAGCCAGGAAAAAGCAAGGATCAAGAGGCTCAGACAGCTTCCAGTTCATTTAAACACACGGCAAGACAAAACTCAGGAATATTTATTGGTATACAGAAATACCTCGCTCTTTAAAAAACATAGAAATCAACATATTGACTATACAACAACAACAAAAAAAAACACTAGCTGTATAGACAGGCCAGAGGATACAGCCCAAAGCCAGCCAATTGGTAATCAACCAGGCATTTAAAAATTCGGAATTAGAAGACATTGAAACAGATAGAGCTACATTCTATGCATTCATAAATAATGTTGAAGAGAATAAAATTAAACTTCCAGAATAAAAACAGTGCAATGGAATAATACAGTGCTAAACCAAAAATATTAATGAATTGAAGGTGTCGCTATAGAAACTACAAAAAAAGGAAGAGATAAAAGAGATTTTTAAACGCTGCAAAGAAAGCAAACAAGTGTGGTGGAAGCCCACAGAGCAGGAGAGAATCAGCGCCAGCAATCCATCTGATAAGGGGTTCATGCCCCATAATATACAAAACACAAGGAGCCGAGAGAACAGATGACCCAGTTAAAAACAGGCCATGGATCTGACCAGAGAATTCTCAAAGAATAAATAAAACCTTAGAAGTGTTCAGCAGACGTAGAAATTAGGGAAATGCAAATGAAAACTACTTGGAGATTTCATCTTACTCCAGTAGGAATAGCCAAGATCAAGGAAACAACCAACGACAGATGCTTGAGAGGATGTGGGAAAGAGAAGTACTCGCTCACCATCCGCGGGATGGAAAACTAGTCGAGGCTCTCTGGAAATGGGTGTGAAGAATTCTCAAAAAGCTAAAAACAAATTTCCCATGTGACCTAGCTCTACCACTCTTTGGCATGTGCCCAGACGACTTAAGATCCTACTTCACAGGTACTTGCTCAGCTGTCTCCATTGCTGTTCTTTTCACAATAGCCAGGAAATGGAAAGAACCCAAATGCCCTTCAGCTGGTGAATGGATAAAGAAAATACAGTACACGTATACAATGGATTTCTATAAAATGAAATCTGTAGGTGAATGGATGGTACTAGAAAATATTATGTTGGATGAAGTAACCCAGCCCTAGAAAGATAAACACTGCATATTCTCCCTCATCCGGGGTCTGTGGTTCAAAATCCTTAGACGTGAGTCTATCACCTGGAGGGCTGTGGTGAAACGAGGAATATTAGGGAGGGGCTTAACAGGACGCGGGTGCTATGAAAGGGGAAATGGGAAAAACAGCAGTGGCGTGCTCTCTGGGAATAAGGCAGAGAAGAGGAATAAATTACAAGAAGAATGTTTGAAAAGCTATAGGGAAACAGAATTTTATAAGCTTACTTCAAAATACATACATAATATAGATATATGGAGATATACATACACACATATGTGTGTGTATATTTTTCTGTGTGTTACATATAAAATGAAGGTATGCCACTTGAAGTGATAACGAACAATAGACTAACAAAATTCCCAGGATCAGGTATGGAAAACCTCCCTTGAAGTCGATGGTCAGAAAATATCCCTTAAGGGTCATCAGTCAGTAGCTAATGAGGTCTTGGGTCTTAGAGGAACCTAGACTGCTGCTTTCCTAAGTCAGTGTAATGTCTTACTCAATCCACGTACTCATCTTTACCCCCACATGTAAGCGTAGCTCTCACCCACCATCAGAGAAGCTTCCATTTGTAGCAGATGGAAACCATTACAGATATCTGCAACTAATCAAAATATAGAGAGTAAGTGACTTGGGGTGCCTGACCCCAACTATGACATCTGGGACACAACCCCTATACCTAAGGCTCAGAGAACATTGCTGAGAGGGAACGGAAAGATCCTTCTAGCCAGACGACCAGGATATCTGCTGCTGGACAGCGTCTTGACTATATGACAGGGAGGCTGCAGCTGTGTGAGCTCAGCACTATGACTGCCTACCAAAAACGCACAGTGACAGCACCGGTTGACAGGGATCCGTCCCTAGAGGAAGAGTTACAGGCAACGAATGGCTGCTGAGAGGGAAATCTCCAGGGATAAGGACCCTGACAGGTTATCTGATTCTAACTGGTCAGCCACTAATAGATTCAGCTCTGTGTGTGTGTGTGTTAATTAAAGAAGCGGTAATGGATTTGAGAGGGGGACATGAGTTAGAGGAGGGATAGGGTGAGGTGGAAATGATGTCAATACAGTACTTATCTGTGAAATTCTCAAAAAATTAAAATTCATAAAAGTTAACAGAGAGTAAGTGAACAGTGGGACCACTTTAAATGACCCAGCATGTGTATAGTTGGAGCTCTCAAAGGACAAGCAAGCGGGATAGAAATATAATTTGAAGGAATAAGGACCACAGTTGCTCTAAGTTTGATGAAAACTATAAATTCATACCTTAAAGCAATTAGTGGGCCCTAAAACAGAAGAAGCATGAAAAACTGCAGCAAGGTAAATCATCGTCAGATTGCTCACAATCAGTGATAAATGAAATCTTTAAAGAAGCCGGAGAAATAGTACGGTGGCAGCGATGAAACAGGAATGGTACAGGCCTCGTGTAGAGAAGCCAGATGGGGAGGCCGTGAAGAAATGAAAGAAATGTGTATCAGTCTCTGGTTTTATACCCAGAAAAAAAGATCTTTTAAAAAAGTGAAAAAAGTAAATTGTCGTTCGGACAGTGAAACTTATAGAAATTATCAGAAATAGAGCTGTACTATTAGAATTGTTCAAAGTTTGCTTAAAGGAGTTGGAAGTGTGGAACTCCACACTGCAAAGTAATGAAAAGCACTAGAAATGGTAATTACATAAATAAAAGTGTAAGGTTTTTTCTTATTTAAATATGTTTAAAATACAACTGACAGTTTAAGCACAATCAAGACAATACTGGCTATGGGATTTAAACTGATATAAAAATAAAATCTCTAATAACTAAAAGACAGAAGCAGGGTGGAAAGGGAAGTGCTGTGTCTGCTGTCAGCTCTCCTGCTGTGGGGAAGAGCTGCACTGTGGCTCTAGAGGGCCGTGGGGACAGAAAGATGCAAGCAGTCATTCCCCACAGAAACAGAACGTTACAGTAAAGAAGACAAATCATGTGGGAGATGCGTTCAGTTGGTCCCAAAGAAAGACAGAAATGCGGAAGGAAATAGAGAATACGTAGTTAAAAGAGGATAGCTGCAGTACGGTGACAGGCTTAAGCTTAGCCATTCAGATCACGACATTAGAAGTGAATGGTCTAAACAGACCCATACAGAGCCGGGATTGTATTCCTGGGTTTTAAAAGCAAGCAAACAAAGCAATACCACCTTGTGCTGTGAACAAGAGACACGTTTTCCTACTATAAGGTCACAGTCGGGATTAAAAGGAGAGGAGTGGAGCTACATGTTCCTGCCACTTGCAGCACGGACACTGCATGCCTGCACCTGTGCTGCTGCATCTCATGGGTGAAGCAGTGCGTGTCTACACAGGTACACACATGTAGATGCCCACTGCGCAGAGATGACAGTCTCACCCTAATTGCTTCCCTGCTCCTTTATTTTATAGAAGAGAAAGTGAGGTTCCGAGGTGTCAGGTGACTCGCCAGCAGTGAGATTCCGATCCCTGTGTCCATCATGGCTCCGTCCCCCTGTCACCTCTGGGTGAGGGCTAAGACAAAAGTACAGAGTCACCTCATTCAAACTCCAAGGAAGGTACATGACAGGCAGCTTAAATATTCTACCCTGCTTCACCTTTCAAGATGGCCAGGAGAGGATCAAAGGCATCGATTTGGAAGTTATAAGTCAATTATAGCTCATGGGACAATATGCAAATATAGATTCTGTCAGTAATGAGGATGGAATGTGCCATGCTAATATTAATCAAAAGAAAATTGATCTACTAATGTCAGACAGGAGAATTTATAGCCACGATTCACTAGGGATAATAACGACGACATGATGGCAAAGACTGAGCTCATTAAGATGGCATAACAGTTCTAAGTATTAATGCACCAAATTATAAAGCTTCAAAGCTACAAAAGCAACAACAGATAAAGATGCTGACACAATAGGGAAATCCACAAAAGTAAAATTGCAGTCTCTCTCAAAATTGTATCAACTATTGATAATAGTATAGCTCACCAGTACAGCTCTAACCACTTAATTTAATTAGCATTTAAGGACTATTCTACCCATCATCATCAAAATACACATTATTTTTTTTTGAGGATTCAAAGTCTCCTTTTATTTCTATGTCAAGCATGTGGTTCAGGATGCAGGCCACTTGCAGCTATATCTCCCCACCATTTAACTTCTATCTGTCCCTCTGGAGCCTTGACCCAAAATAAACTCCTCCTCCCGCTAGCTGCTTTTTTTTTTTTTGTATTGTTAAAAGAAAAATTTACATTTACTCCCCTTGTTCCCGGCCCTCCCACTCCCAATACACATTATTTTCAAGTGCACACATACCACTCCCATGTTAACTCATAGCTGGGCCTTGATCTATAAAATCTCAGTATGTGTAAAGGGACTCGGTTACACAGATTACATCCCCGGCGACCGTGGAGCTGAATTGGAAGTCAGTACCACAAATAATTGTTTGAAAACATAATAATAAACCTCAAAATAATCAGTAGATCAAGGAAAAAATAAAAAGTAGAACACATTTGGAGATGAATAAATAGGAACACAACATATCAGAATTTATAGGATACAGCCAATGCAATCTTTTTTTCTTTTCTCTTTTTTTACAGCATGGGATATCTGGTAGGAAACAAAGAAGCGTATCAAGTTAATAGGCTGTAGGCTAAATGGAGTGATGGGCAGCAATGAGGTGGAAAGAAATCGGTAGAGCAAGACAGAGAAAGGGTAGTGAAATTGACTGAGCTAAAAGGGGGTCCTTTGTAAAGGTCAATAATCAAATTAATAAACCTCCAGCCACCCGAACTAAGTAAAAAGGGGAAAATCTGAAAGTCAACATCTCCAGAAATAACAAAGGTAGGTAGCATCATTTTAGAGTCTGCCAGATAATCGGTCTTACAGTAAAGTCTTCATGCAAGTTCGCACAATAGATGAAATAGACATACCCAAATAGACCTTAAAGATATTTATCATCAGACATGTCCAACAAGAAGGAGCTTGAATAGGCCTATATCTATAAAAGAAACTGAGTGTCTAGTTTTAAAATACCCACCAAGGAAGTTCCAGGGAGATGTGACTTTCACTGGTAAATTATATAAAACAAAGGAGAAATTATAGCATTTAAATTTAAATATGCAACAATGGGGCAGTAATGAGACAACTTTCTGAACTTGCCTAGAAAATTGAAAAAAAGGGGGGGAGGTGGGGGAAATACTTCCTGTACTTTTCCATAAAACCAGCATTACTTTAATTAAAAAATTGTAAGACAATAAAATCACAGACCATATTTAATTGGGCAACAAATGAGAAGGGTGGAACTCCACGTGGGGTTATCCCAGGAGCGCAAGGCTGGGTTAACATGAAACACTCAGGTACTGCATCTTGGTAAGGACCAAAATGATGTGACTAGCTCAAAAACAAAAGAAGTGACTCCCAGAAAACAATATCTACTCCTTATTTAAGGAACTCTAGGAAACGAGGGATGGCAGTGCGCTTCTGCGTGATGAAAGCCCTCTGGGAGAACACACAGATGCACTCACACTTGGTGGTGAGCGACCAGAGGCTTTCCCTAGACCAGGAAGACAGCCCATCGCTTCTGTTCAGGTCTGCACAAAAGTCCCTGCTGGGCAGAGTGGGAAGGTACACAGATGGGGAGGGAGGGAATGAAACTTCCTAGTTGTAGACATACAGATCTTAGACATGGAAAACCCTAAAGATCACACACATACACACACGCACACGCACACGCACACACACCTACAACTTAAAAATGAATTCAGCATTGCAAGATACAAAGTCAGTATACAAAAAGAGAAAAAGTTGTATTTCTATATATGATATGCCCCACCTGCCATAGCAGTCGTCCAACTAGATCAAGAGATTTAAGGGACAAGAGCATCTGGATTGAACATGCACAGATTTTGTTAGTTTTTGGTTAGCCTCTAAGATGATGTCTGACCTTGGACCAGTCCATTCTCTCTGGCCACCACACTCTGTCCCTCCGTAATCTCAGATCTGGCCGTAAAAGAGCAGGCTGTGCTTTCCCTCGGTGGATCATGAGCTATTCCATACCGTTCTGCCTTCTTCCTGCAGTGTTTGTTGGTTTGCTGGGGATGTTTTGTTGAGACAGGGTCTCATTGTGTAGCCCCGGTAGGCCTGTAACTCCCTATGTAGACCAGGCTGGTCTCTGGCTCACAGAGCTCAGGCTGCCACGGCCTCCCAAATGCTGGCATTAAAGGCAGGTGCCACGGTGTGCCACGTCCTGCAGCATCAGTGACCTCCTGACTAGAGGACAGTTGGATTCAGTGCCTTCCCTTGGACTCCCTGCCACTTCCCTCCAACCCTAAATTCCAAACACCAATGGTGGAACAGCAGTCCAAAGTTTAACTTGATGAACAACATGACTTACTGGACATACTTTAACATAGCATTAACGAGGGGTTACTTACAGGGACACTAGTGACTCCATAGCAGTCACATCACAAAAAGCCCCCCTGGGGGGCTGGAGAGATGGCTCAGTGGTTAAGAGCAGTGGCTGCTCTTCCAGAGGTCCTGAGTTCAATTCCCAGCAACCACATGGTGGCTCACAACCATCTGTAATGAGATCTGGCGCCCTCCTCTGGTGTGGGGGCATACATGGAGGCAAAATGTTGCATGCATAATAAAAAAAAAGGCCCCCCCTGAGCATGAGTGAAGGACTCAGGAGTTCAGAATACTTGCAGCTGTCTATACAGCCCATCTAAGAGTCTTCCATTACCCCACACACGCACGCACACACACACTGCACATGTCCACCTATTGGCTGGGCCTTATGAGCCTTTTAAACTTCAGTTTCCTGAGGCTTGGAGGTCTTGTTTACTTCTTGAGGAAATGAAATATTACAAAAGCAAGCTTCCCTGCATCCCTCAAGGAGAGAAGGTTTCAATTTGGAAGAAACTGCTCCACAAAGAAGAGCCACAGAACTAGCTGGAAGACCCAGGGAGGGCATGGGATCTGGAGACAACAGATGGGGATGAGGAGGGAAACTAGCTCATAAAAGTTAACCAAGAAATGAAGAAATCAGACAAAGAGAGAAAGAGAATTATGCAGGAGCCAGGGGAAGGTCTTCCAAAGCAAGGAATAAAATCCACCAAAGAAGAGAAAGAAAAAGCAGGAGCTGTGCGGGAGAGAAATGAAATATCTACGGATCAGAAATAGCCAGATAGGAAAGAAATCCCGTTTTAAATTTGGGGAAAGAAAAATATGTGGGTAGCATGAACTGTGGGGTGTGTATATTTCACACTGGCATTCTACAAAGGGATATGCCAAGATAATAGGACAGATATGGACAGGTTGAAAGAGTGGCCTCAGCTAGAGGGTGGACTGGGGTGCTCACTTTGCTCATGATGGGGCTTCCGAGACAGAAGCATCAAAGGCACAGTCACAGAGAATATCCCAGACCCGGATGAGTTCCAGGGTGACTGCAGGAACGGGGGACAGATCAGGGAGCTGAGTGGGGAGGACCAGTGCTAGTGAGACCACGGCATTACCAAAGTGCAAATCATAGACCAAAGACCAGAACGTGTGTTTTCTACCATCTGCTTCTGCTGGCTTGAGTCTTCAAAGACCATGTAGCTGCTTTGACATTGCTAACTAACAGGATCACTGGTGAGTCAGAATCTGGGCAGCCTGTGCAGTGAGCCATGCCTGTGTCGTTGGGCAGTTTTCCCCTCTCTGATGATTAATTTCTGTGAAATGATTAGTGACGCTTCAACTGGGAGCTCTCTCTCCTCGAGTAATCACTCATTCATTAAAAACTATATTAAGTATCTTCTACATGCCTGGCACCGGTCCAGGGATGTGGAATGCATTCTATTAACGAAATGAACAGCCCTTGTCTTCAGCTTCCCAAAGCTGAGCTGACAGGGTCGTGGGAGACAATGAACACTGGATATATGATAAATGAATGAATGTATAGACTATTAAGTGGTGCTAAGGACCTATTGGAGGAGACAATTCAAAACTTCAGATGGTGGTCACACCATGCTTCTCCATTGACTGGCTGTATCTTTCTAGAAGGCAGAACACGAGGCTGCATAGGATGCCCTGAGCAGCCCTAAAGTCGAGTTTCTGGGGCCCCAGGGCAATGGCTTTGGCTGGCTGTTGTCACTTCTCAAAGACTGAAAGGTTGGAGTAAAGGAGGGTTCAGGCAGTAGGCAAAGCGTAGGTCCTTGTCAAAAGTCACAGGGTGATGAATGACCCCCGTGCCTTCATTGACCTGCATACTTACTGGGCCTTTCCCTCAAGATGCAAGGCATATTGTCCGAGATGTCCAAATGCCAGGTTCCAACCCCTCTGAAACCTCAAATAATTGCTTTAAAGAAACCAATACCTCAAGCCTTTTTCTATATTGCCTTGTATATGCATGATCCCCTATAGCCTTAAGACACCATGGCAGATGTCAGGAAGGACCAGCTTACAGCCAAGGTTCTAGACTGGAGTGTGGTACAGAGAGGCCTCCTACCGCAGACACTGTTAAGATTGCCAGGTGTATTTTATACTCATGGTGTATTTAGAACCTGAGGAAATTGTTTGTGTTGTACATGTGTCTCATATTTCTGAAGCCAGGAATAGTACAAATTCTGTTGGTAAAAAGTAATTACTGTGTCAGGTGATATGGCACACACCTTTCATGCCAGTGCTTGGGAAGGAGAGGTAGGCAGATTTGTGTGAGTTGGAGGTCAGCATGGTCTACAGAGCTGGTTCCAAGACAGTCAGGGCTACACAGAGACACCTTGTCTCAAAAAGCTTTTTTTAAAAATTATATAAAAAGTATAAAAAAATACTAGATTAATATGGCCTGGCATGCCATGGGCACTTGGGATAAAGACTATGCTGAACCAGAGTAAAGGATGCAATTTCAGGGTTGTTTGCCTCAGTTTCTCCTCTGGCAGTGGTAGGCAAGCCTGGAGCATTCAGAGCTCTCAGAGATCAAAGGTCAGCCTGAGAGGAGAATACCCTGTAATCACATAGCCAAGTGCACACTAACCTTTCAATTCACCGTCTCTCCAGCTACCCATCCTTCAGCCCAGGCCCTGGACCGACCAACTGCCACCGTGTCGCCCCTGCGCACTCAGACTTCTCCGTCTCGCCTGCCCGCCACCAGCCTCCGCCCCCGCTCCGTGGTGTCCCCACAGCATAGCCAGCAGCCCCCCACGCAGATGTGTTCCCGGCCAGCCATTCCTTTTACATCAGCAGCATCGGCCATCACACCTCCCAATGTCAGTGCTGCCAACCTCAGCGGGGAGGTTGGAGGGACACCCATCAGTGGCCTCTCCATACCCAGCCCCATCAACACAGGGTACAAGCCAGACGACAAGAAAAATGAAAAGGTAAGTGGGCCGTCCTGAGCCAACTCTGAGCCCAGAGCTGGCTGGTTATGGGGTTCCTCTCACACAGTTACCATGCTTTGGACGACTGAGGCCTCTGGCAGGGCTAAAGGTCAAACCATGAAGGCAGTTCATTAGAGTAGACACGGGCAAGCCTCAAGATTCTGCCAGGGCCAACAATCCCGCGACAGGTTTTGTGTGAATCAGAAAGTGGCATCTCCCTCATCCATACGCTGCGGACCCTCCTATTAGAAGCTCATTGTAATATTCCCATCTTGTCAGAACAAGGCTCTTGCTACCATGTGCCAGGCTAAGACAGGGAAAACTAAACAAATCTGCAGTATCTTTGGTATGTCCCTTGGATGTGTCATCCGGGCGCAGTTTGCAGCCTGTTCAGCCATATGGGAAGGACTTGTTTCTTGAAGAAAAAAAAAAAAACGCTGGGGGATAAAGGGAGGATGCCAACCTGCTAGTGGATATGGATGACATTTTCAGCTGTCTTGTTTTATAAAGGATTTGAGTCGATGAGCTGGTCCTGGTGGCCAGCAGCTAGGCGATGAGCAAGCCAGGATCAGACTCCACTTTTATACAGCAGTGCTCTCCAGCTGAAATTCAAGCCACAAAACTAATGAAGAATATTCTAGTAGCTGTAGATCTAAGTAAAATAAAATTGAAAGGTCGGGTGCATTATATGATCAAATGCACCAGGCAGAGATATTCCGGTGTGATCTAGCCTCGCTGCTGGGCTGGCTGAGGTTGTTTGCACGGTGACTTCAGCCTTCATCTTGATTTCCCCATATTCTGTAGCTGCTTTAGGACATTTCTGTATGAATTCAAACTCTGGGTTCTAGGGTTTTGGTCAGGTTTCCTAAGTACCCTACATGTCACACATGTTTCAGGTGAAAGTCAGTCCCCTTCAGCACTTCCCCAACCCTAATTTTCAGATCCCGTTGTTCAGACCCCTCCCGCTCTGGCCCTAGGTCTACCACCACAACAATCCAAACTCCTCTCCATGGGTGACACTCTCAGCTGCCTCTTTCAGCACGGACTGGGTAGAAGAGACTGTCCTCTGCTGGCAAAACCAGAAGAGCATCCCCTCTGTGATGTAAAACAGGGATGCTGTGTTTTAAGTCCGTGAGTGTTGGAAAACCAGCTCTGTGTTTAATCTGCTCCCTTCCACCTTGTGGCTCTTGTCCTAAGAATCAGCTGGCTGTCTTCAGGAGGTAGACAGAGGTGGGGACACAGCCCTCTGTGCTCTGAGCACTGTTTTTCCAGAGATGCAATCCACCGGCCTTGTGAGCTGCTGAGGACACACCAGGGGAGATCCCCTGTGGAGTTTGTAAAACAGGTCGTGCTGCCTTCCACCAGCTAGTGCTGAGTGCCATCTGCATTTCTCATGCTAGCCTTCACGGGACTGTCACTCCTCACCATGGCTGCGTTCCAGAATGCAGAGCTAAAGGAGCCAGCAGGGTTACTGGCCGCATACCGGTGTCACTCGGCAAGCATTCTTCTATCACTCTGCTCTCTGTTCAGTGTCCTCTCCATTAGGTACCACGGATAAGTTCAGGGGACACCAAAACATCTCTGTCCATGATGGTGCCTCCTTTGGCAGTACCCAAGATGGAGCCATCATTGACTTGCAGCTCAAAAAGCAGACTGTGGTGTTTTGGTACACTGGGCTGTGTAAGGCTAGCTGGGTGTGAGCTTTTGGCTCAGCAAACTCCAGGAGAAGATCCCATCATCCTGAACATCTCTGTAACACAGGGGTCAGGAGTCCAGAATCCTCATGTCAGCTCATCCCTCTGAGCCCAGGCAAGTCTCCCAGTATCTCTCAGCGTCAGGGTTATTGAGGACAATGTGGGATGTGGTGCAAAGACTCTGGAGTTTCTTTCCAGTTCCAACAATCCGTTATTCTATAAAACTGAAACTGTGGTCCATCCATAGCACAAAGCTAAATCTTTTCCCAGTCCACATATGAGGAATTTCCTATGCTTTTCGATATGCAAGTGTCATCAGATGCCTTCTGTAAACCTAAAGTGGCATTGCTTTCAGAGGTCTCTGTAACACTGGCAGAAGTAGCTGTGCTTCTAACCACATCCTTGCCATCTCTTTCACTTTAACATCAGTTAACCAGGCCTCTAAACTTCAGTGTCTAAAGTGGGGATGTCTTTTATTGCTCATGCAAGTACTATAAAGAAAATAACTTGTTTCTGTCTGTCAAGAATCCCAGAGAGGGGCTGGAGAGATGGCTCAGTGGTTAAGAGCACTGGCTGCTCTTCCAGAGGTCCTGAGTTCAATTCCCAGCAACCACATGGTGGCTCACA
>JAQHUG010000080.1:1030259-1048480 GCA_028555095.1 Dicrostonyx torquatus
AAGTCATCTTCTAAAGGAGGTTAAAGATCAGATCAGTTTTTAAAAATTACGTGATTTTAGCCTATGACTTGCCTTCACAGCAACACCTGGACTAGCATTTGACCAAACAACTATGTGTCACAGCCTGCCCAAGCTGATACATTGAATTAATCATTCTTCTCTCTGTGCTACCAATTAGACATTGCTCTAAGCCACAGTCAGTCCACAAACAAGGACAATATCAAAATTGGGCTCAGCCTGGCATGGTGCAGCTATCTTGAAAGCAACCAAAACACACTCACCTTAATGGAGGAGGCCGTCTTCGGAAGATGCACCCTTAGTAATATGTAACTTAAACCTTATGATGTAAAAGCCAACATAGTCAAATGCTGACATCTTATATTCTATCATAGGAAAGGGGGAGAAGCAGAAATAGGCTTAATGCACACACGGACATCCATAACACACACAGGAAGTGCTCACGATGGCAGCTCTTCTTTCTCTAACTGGCCACATGGTCCCAGCAGTGCCACACAGTCACCTTGCTCCTTCTAGTGCCCATCCTATGTCCCTTTTGCATACAGGAAGTGTTTTGGTTGGCTGTGCATCCTTGTTTGGTAGGGTAAACCCATACCTTCCTTCCTGAAGGCTCTGCCATTGTAGTACTGTTTGTTGTCCCCTGCCCCCAGCCCAAACCACAGAGCCTGGTATTACCAAGTGGTCTCAAGAGTCTCTTGTGTTCCAGACATGCTCTGCTCATCCTCTACTGTGTCTCCATGGAATCAAAATTCCTTCTCATGCCAGTGACTCAAAGACACAGGGAGCCCAAAATGGCTGAAGCATTCTGAACTGGAAGTTTGGTGGAGTAGCCATTGCTCCTCAGAGGAATTGCTGGACTACTAGAATGCATCATCTCAAGAATAGGAAAGTCAGTTTTGCTAACGAGTCACTAAGAGTAATGGTGGGTACCATCTCCATTTCCTCGCTGGTCCCTGGAGTTGTGGATCTTGATCATGCGGACATGAGCCATATCTATCTACTCCAGTGACCAAGCACTGGCCCTGCCAATGTAATCAACCTGCTGGTCACCAACTAGTTACCCCAGGAAATGCTACCTGATTAGGTGCTCTGTGTTAGCCTCTGCTGCTTGAAGCCAATAGTGAATATAGCTAGGTTGACCTTGGTGAATACAATTCCATGGTCTTTAGCTAACACATACCCACCATCCCCCTTGAACCTATTGGTCAATGATGGATGACTAGAAAAGAGGCTGCCTAGTACCCACACAGAATAGGTTATCCTGTCCGCTTCATCACTGATGTCCTTGGCTGAGGTCATCCTTTAGTGATCTTGGAACACAGATATATATAGATATATTATTCTGAGTGGGCTACTTGTACTACTTTTCCAAATTTCCTTCCAATAGCCTAACTACTTAGCTTAGTCTCATTGAGCATGGATGCAAATTGCTAGTCATACATCTGACCTTTTACCCTCTAAGGAAAGTGCATATCCAGGGCCACTGCCCACTGAAATGGTTCCCCACCTACTGTCCTCAGAGATGTCTGCAAGGGAGGATGCAGTACTGAAGCTGTCCGCTGGGGAGCAGTGTCTGCACGCCATGCAGAAACATGTAAACCAGGCCTACAGCTTCCCTTTGTCATGTGATTACTGGAACACACCCAGTCCAGGGCCTCTGGTGTGGGGATGAGGAGAGAGGCAACCAAGGAACCACAGGTCTCGCCTGTCCCATGTAACCTACTCATGTCTCCTTGTGCCCGTCTTGGATATGCTACTTTCATTTGATGATGGACAGCTAAGTTACATGGTGTCTTGGTGGCTTATAAATATGCAGTCCCTTCTAAGGCCTAGTAGTAAAAAGACAGAATCTAGTACTTTGTGAATTTTTAAAATGTTCTTATGAGCATGCACATGTGTGCTTGGTGCCCTCCGAGTTCAAACGATTCCTCAGAGGAATTGCTGGACTACTAGGTGTCTGTAACTGGAGTTAGAGAGGGTTGTAAGCTGCCATGTGGGTGCCGAGCATCAAACCCAGGCCCCCTGCAAGATCAAGTGCTCTTAACGACTGAGCCATTTCTCCAGCTCCCAAGATGCACTTCTTTAGAGAACAGTTATTTGAAAAGGGATGATAGGTCTTGCTACAGGATTATAAAGGCCAGATATGCCCATGACTGCAAACGGCATCCCATCTTTACTGATCTTCAAACGCCATTGGCCCACTGCTATGTGTGACCCATGTAGCCGAGCATCTGGCCTTACAGGATGGACCAGTGATACAGCCTTACTCAGAACGAGCAGAGTTGAGCCCAATTGATAAAACAGATTAGAATAATACACCCAGGGAGAGAATGTGATACCTCCAGAATCAGTGGGGGCCTGGTAGGTGGTGTGTGTATGAAGCCAGATACAGCAAATCATTTACTTTATACAGAAAGTCTTCAGAGATACATGAGTGTCATGTCCTTTCACAGCTTGGGTCCTGGATGCCTGACTATGGGTGACCGGAGAAAGAAATGACAGGCATGTGATATGGTCCCCATAGGATCATATATTTGAATGTTTAGTCACCAAGAAGTAGCACTATTTGGAAGGAGTAGGATTAGGAGGTGTGGCCTTGATAGAGTAGGTATGGCTTTATTGGAAGAGGTGTGTATCATTGTGACTCTGAGGTTTCAAAAGCCCAAGCCAGGCACAGTGTCAGCTCTTCCTGTCTACAGACCAGGCTGTATCTCTGAGCTACTGGTCCAGTGCCACATGTGCCATCACGTTCTCCGCCATGGACTAAGCCTCCGAAACTGCAAGCAAGCTCCTAGTCAAAGGCTTTCTTTCCTAAGCGTTGCCCTGGTCATGGGGTCCCTTCACAGCAATAGAGCAGTGACTAAGACATAGGAACACAGAAAAGCAGGGATGGAGAGTTATGGGCTCTCTGATGGAGAAGCCACAGCACCAGAAGTTTAGCATGTTTATTTTATACAGTTGGGCAGGGTTATTACAGAAAACTGAACAAGGAGGCATAACCATGCTTAGCTTTTTTTATATGGTTGCTGGGGATCCAACTCAAGTTTCTCAGGTTTGCATAACAGATTAATCCATCTTCTATACTTTTTGTTTAAAAAAAGACAGTGTAAAATATCTTCATGAATGTACAGATTTTAGAGCCAGAGAAAAAGGAGAAGCATGATTTGCGTATCTGTTTTAGAACCGATATATGAAACAGTATCTCTGCTTTACTCTGTGCCTTCACTTCTTCTAATACAGACATCTTGTACAACTCGGGGGAAACGTAAGAAATTAAGGCATAAGGATCTGAAGTACCAGTGTCTTTCTCACGCAAACAAACCTCTTGTGCAATGTGGCTAGAATGGCTAGTCCCTTCCCTTTCCTCCAGGATGCAGGCTCCCTCACCGGCTAGCAACACCGCTATAGGGTATGGATGCAGGTGCAATGGAGGGTTTCCCTCACAGGGGCGATGTTATAGCCCAGAAGTGATGCGTATCTGACTGGCTCACACATTTCCCACAGTCTGTTGATCAAAGCTATGCCTGGCTCCACTGGATCCCAAAGGGACCAGGAAGTAGGTTTCCTGTGCCTGGAAAGCAGAAGGTACACGATTACCTGACAGAACAGCACAAGCAGAAATCATGGCAGGGTCTCCTGGTGGATTTTCCCAATCCCCAGTGACTGTCACGGGGAATTTCCTTCTCGGTTAACAGTGGCGTCTGTGTCATATTCAAGGGATTTTCAGAGGGATGCCAGGGTCTGGTCTAGGAAGCCAACGTGCTGTTGCTAGGGAGAAAGGTCTTGCAAGCCTCTCTGGGACAAGCATTTAGCTCTGCATCTTTTGGCCCTTGTCATGTCTTTTCTCCACCCTAAGAATTCAGGCAGCGGTGGCAGCAGCAGCAACATTCTACAACACACACACACACACACACACACACACACAGGGAGGTGGGGGGCAGAGAGCAGAGAAAAAGGGAATGAGAGGGAGAGAGAAGGAGAGAGAGAGAGAGAGAGAGAGAGAGAGAGAGAGAGAGAGCTCTTTCTTCTCAGGACACCATCCCAGGATATTTCTGGCAGATAGGAATTGACCAGGAGGCAGGGCTGTATCAAACTGTATCAAACACAGGGCTAGTTTGCTCTGAGCCCTGGATGCTTAGCATGAGGCTGGGTCCTCTGTGGCTACTTATTCCTTTGTCTTGGGATAAGAACCAGTTTCACAATGTCACGACCTAAGCAACTTTTCTGAGTGGATCTGCCGCTGACACATTCTCAGAGGGTCTGGCAGGGAGCAGTGCTGTGTACAATTCAAATGATCTTCCTTCACCAAAACACAGAGCTTAGGCTGCTAAAAACAACAGCATTTCCTCCTGAATGATTGCCTAGGCTGTCAGGGAGAGTGAGACCAGGATAGCTCTGTGAACTTTGCTCCGATGATAGGTAAATCCACACATTCTGTGCAAGCCAATGGCACTAATGTTGCAAATGCAGAAAATCCTGGCCAGGATGCTACTGACAAGTCAACCAACTGAAGGCCACACCTGTACGAAGCCCGAAGACTGCATTCCCCTCACACTTGAGAAAGCCAGGCCAGCTGCCTTCAGCACCCTGTGTGTGATGCTTGGAGTCAGTTTTCAATATCAGGCCACTTCGGTTAATGTTTCTGTGTTGGGTCTGCACCTAGACACGTAGGGTGCTCAGAGCATGTTCCCGGATGTGCATGGCCCGTGAGCAGATGTGCACTATCCAGCTGTCTGAGGTTGTTCGGTGTGGACTACTTTGATAGCGGAGGACTATATATTAGAGGTTATAGCGGAGCCCATCTTGACCAGTGATAAGCATGGGATTATTGTGGTTAGTTAAGCAAAATGTACATTTTTGACTATGAAGGTGTGTTCTGTCCCCTCTTGGTGGCAGGGCCACCAAACAGGCTGAGGGCATTCATCAAAAGGTCTAGAGGTCTTGTCACTACAAGGCAAGGCGTGACTGTAGGAGGGCTCCTTTCCCTGTCAAGAAAGATGCGGGGTGGGAAGCAGGTGCAAGATCTGCAGTGTAAAGACATAGCCTGAGTGCATGCTGCCGGGCTCCCTGACTCGCACCCATTCCAGCCTCCTTCCTGTGGCTGTGATACTCATCAAAAGCAACTCACAGGAAATATTTGTTTTCTTCCGGTTACAGCCTCTCACTGTGGAAAATCAGGGCGGGAACTGATTGCCAACTCCCTCTGTAGCTTGCTTCTCTAAGTAACCAGGACAACCTGCCCAGGGATAATGCTACCCAGAGTAGGCTAGACCTCTTCTATCAACTCATAATCAAGATAATCTCTTCCCAACATGCCCACAGACCAATCTAATAAAGACGAGTACTCAAAAGAGATTTTTTTTTTCCCAGACAATTCAGTTGACAGTTAATACGTACCAGGACAGCATCCTGTCTGAAAGACTCATCGTCACTGATCGTGGTGCGTTCTCCAGTGTGGTTCTCAGAATTCACCCTTTTCCTTACTGTAACCCAGAAAAGGCACTGCCCTTCAAAAGTGTGGCTGCACTTTGCCTATCCGTTCATCATTTATCCATAATGTAGCACCTTCTTAGAGCAAGCCTAGCTCCATTCTCTAAGCCCAGAGCTGTATAAGCTAGTCTAGATAGGGCTGGCTGTGACCATGCATCCCAGAAGAGGACAGGCAGTTGGCTGAGATACGGAGCAATTCTGACAGTGCCATGCACAGGGTGTCAGGAAACCCAACGCGGAGACCTAGTGATGTCTACAAAAGCCAAGGGGGAGGACTTGATAGCTAATGAACAGCCCTTAGAGAACTAATCCTGTCCTCCTCTGCATGAAGAGCTTCTTAAATCCCCCCCAATTCTCCTTTGCTAAGCAATTCTACAGCCGGAGTTTGTGTCTTTGGTCCTCTGGGAGGCAGGAGCTGTGTGGATGATCCATCTGTTACTTGGTCTTGGAAGGATGCCACATTCCCTCTGGTCCGTGCTGGTGACTCACAGCAGAGCAGGCCAGCCTCAGAAGCGTGTGGACCCATGAGCATCTGGATCCTGAGAGCTTGGCTTCTTTTCATTCCTATCCTTCGCTAACTGTTTTAATGAAATAATAACAACCACATGTGACCCCATAGTGGTGACTTCTTAAAGAGATATTAAGAGCCGTTGCCAGTTAAGGATCAGTCAGACACAGAATGTCAGAAAAGGGCACTAGTTCGTGGTGCCTGACTAGGGTCCAGAGCCACTCACTCCATGGTTGACATCAGGGCTGTGCCACATGAGTCCTTTCATGCACTGAGTGTGCACTGTTTTTCCTGGAATCAGACTTCCTTGAGAAGCACACAGAGATAAGGAGAAAGTTCACCTCATCCTTCAAAGCCAAAAAGCATGCCTGGCAATGCCTGGCATGCCGGGCACCAACAGTAAGTGCCAAGAGAAATAACAGCTTCAGTTTGTCACTGCTGCCTCAGGAATGCTAGGCCCACACACCGAGGCCACTCTTTCCCTAACACGTACTAAATAAACCCACCTGCTGCTGCTTTTCTGCTTGGAACCAGTTTCCCTCTGTTTAAAAACACGCAGGAGCTTGTCGCACCTGACTACACGATAGTGTGTACATGTGGGCGGTACGAACTGGATCCCGTGGGTTTTATAATGATTAATGAGAGGGTATTAAATTGGGAGGGAGGGGTGATGGGGAAGCGGCCTTGGGAGAACTGAAGAATCCAGGAGAGGCAGAAACGGTCAAGTGCATTAATGGTCTTACGTGTGTGCAATTTTCAACGACTACATTCCAAAAGAATCTTTTTAAATTTACCTGTTTTTATTTTATATGTGTGGGTGCTCTGCCTATAGAATGTTGCTGTACCTCCACTGTGAAAATTCAGATTAACTCCAGACATTGCCACACGTCTCCTGAGGGATTGTCACACTGGTTAAACACCGGCGCGTAGGACCAGGGCCTGGCTCACCTTGGATGACATTAGTAGTGATTGTCTTGGGCAGCTCATCATTTTGTCAACTCCACTCTTTTTAAGAGCCATAATAGACCTATAAGAAAAACTTGAAGGGAAAATTTATTGACAAATATATAAAAATTTAGTAATGAAAAAAAAAAGAAAAACCTGTGGGGTAAAATTTAGCTTTTCCAAGGGTATTCATCTTGTTTAAACGAAACCGGATGCTCACGCAAACGTGCATCCTGGAGATCCACTGTGTCACTGGCACCCAGAGTGCATGCGATTACTACACAGTACATACGGAGCTTTCCTAGGGGCTGTTGAGAATGTGGCTGCCTAAGTACACAGAGGGGTCTGACCTCCATCCCCAGCAAAAAGTGAGCAGATCTCATGGGAAGTGGTCTTACCAAAATATAAAAGTTTTAAAAATCATTAATGTGGTGAAGGCCAGAAAGGGCCTTGTGAGGTTTTTGTTTCGTTTTGTTTTGGTTTTTCCTTCAACTTAAATTGTCTGAATTATGCAAGTCTTCTTTGCCCATAAAAGGCTTGATGTTGACACCCCAAAGTAACAGGTTCTCTGGATGCCCTGGGTGCTGGCACAGTGTCTGACAGGCTGAAGACCAAGGAGGTTGACATGTGTGGAAGACTTTGACAATTGTGTCATATTCTGAAGCTGAGACTCTGGGTACTAGGGAGGTACTCGATGCCCCCAGAAAGGTAGGGAACTGGATAATGCAGATGTGAAAGTGTTACTGGATAACCCAAGTAGTGAAACTAGGTGACCCTTACATGAAAACAGCATCAGACCCTTCGGAAAATTCTTAAATTAAGTCTAACACAAAATGCTGGGCCTTCGGGTTAATCTGGGCTGACATCCCAGACTCACAAGTAAGGGTCTGGTACACTCTAGAGGGTGCTTGCATTCTCCACTGGATGCCTGAAGAGACAAGGCTCTGGATGACCCTGCACTTTGGGGAAACTGGAAGTGGTTGCTGAGTGTGTCACCCACCATTGGGAGGATAAGATCACTGAGGACTCCACCTTAGTGGAAACTGAGCGGCCCGGCTGAAGGCAGACAGCTTTAGAGGAAGCAGTTGAAATGTTTGTGGTCTAATGGCCTTGTTAAGGTATTTGCTTACTCCCATTGAGATAGTTCTAATTTCTCTCTCTACCCCTCCCTCCCTCTTTCTGTTCCCCCCTTCCCCTCTTCCTCTCTCTCTGTCTCTCTCTCTGTCTCTCTGTCTCTCTCTCTCTCTCTCTCTCTCTCTCTCTCTCTCTCTGTCTCTCTCTCTCTCTCTCTCATTGTTTGGAAGTGGAACCACTCGCCGTCTAAAGTATGTGCCCTTGCAATAAAATCCTTCTTATGCACCAGACTTAATAGTGCAGGCCTTTAATCCCAGGGCTTGGAATGCAGAGGCAGGCAGCTATCTGAGTTTGAGGTCAGCCTGGTATACACAGTAAGTTCCAGAACAGTCAGAGCTACACAGTGAGACTCTGTCTCAAAAAAAAAAAAATACTCCCCCCAAATCCTTCTACCTAGATTCCTGGTTATGCCTTAGGTTAAGATCAATCCTCTTAGCTTTTAGCCACACCATCAGTGTGAAATGCTATCTTTTCGGTCTTGGTGACCCTGCTGTTAGGTTTGATTGTATTCGATATCTAGAACCCACTTGTTTTCAGTAAAAACTCCGCTGAACTCTTGTCATCTCTCCTTGCAGAATCCTCATCTATTATTTGGATGACTGCATGCCTTCAGTTATACACGTTTCCAGTATTTCTGTGGAAATACTTCCAGGAAAGTCTGCTAGGGTGTGCTTCTGTGTTGCCGTCCTGCGCTCACTTATTGGAAATGCAGGGTGTATGAAAGAGGCTGGGGACGCTGAAAGCTTATGGGAAGATAGTAAAAATATTTGAACTCAGGCCAGTAGTTCCAAGAATGCTCACCATGCAGGTCCACTCTGGCCCCTGAAAATCTCATCGGAAATGTCATTGAAATCTGCTCCAGTCCTTTGCTAGTCCATAGCCTTAACCTGTCACCTCACCATGTGTTCATGGCTTCTGTGGGTTAGACTGGGGACAGAGTGCAGCTCTGGGGTTCTTCACCACTCCGAAGTATCTAGACTTCAGCTAAGAGGCCTGAAGGGGTGCAGTGGTCAGGACCAAGCCAGGGGGGCTCTATAGGCATACCATCCAATGTTGGGTAACCCATTCCTCCTGTTGGCTGGAGTCCCAGCTGCACCAGGTCAGAACTCCAGTCTGTGTCGTGGCACCCATGTTTCTAAAGCAGATGTGTGGCTATTGTGGGCCCAGGGTCTGTCACATGACTGTGTTTCCCCTGTGCTCAGGGCCACACTAGCTAAGGGAGCACCAAGGTCCCTCTGTAAGGACATGAATGAGTTTGGGGACAGCATTGGGCCATATTTAGAAACTAGGATGTAGCACTTTTCTTAGGTGCTCGCTTAGCTCTGTAATGTCACAGTTTCCTTCCCAGTTCTGATTATTACAGTTCTGTTTGGTTCAGTGTTTTTTAAACAGCATTTTCATACAACATATTTTGAACATATTCACTCAAGTTCCCCAACTCTTCCCATCCTTTCCCACCAGACATGGAGATTCCTTCTTTACTTTTCCTTGGCCCGTGGAGTTCAGTTTCTGCTGTCCAGTTAGTCTTGGGAACAGGGTCTGCCCTGGTCTGTGTTCAACCTGCTAGCAGTCACATCATTAAAGAAACTGACTGTCTCTGACTCTGCAGCTAGGGATGGGATTTCGTGCCCACCTACCCCCCCAGCTACCCCCACCCCCACCCCCAGCTACCCCCACCCCCACTACATCCTGCAATTTTATCTGCCTGGAGCTCCTGCAGGCCTTGTGTGTACTGTCACAACTGCTGTGGCTTCATATGTGCCACAGCCTTGTTGTGTTTGGTAAACACTGTTTCCTCGATCCTGGCAAGGAACTTGGGCTCTTACAGGAATCCCACCCCTTCTTCCTGGTAGACCCCCGAGTCTCTTGGGATGAGTGTTATATGGACATCCCATTTAGGGCCAATCCCTTATTCTCTGCAAGCTGAATGGTTGGTGTTCAATGTTTTATTTTTTTAAGCAAGTATAAAATGGAATCTGTTACATCTGCCCCTTCCTGGGAAGCCTTGCTTCCAGCGTCCCCTGGACTGAACAAGGCTGGCCTCAGTCACTGCTGTCCACCCTGCAGAGTTCCACAACGCATCTCCTCACTATTCAAATAAGTTAACCATTTTCTTAATATGAGGGGCGGGGTGAATCACCTTGACACTCTACTGCCAAGTCTGCCCTTCTGTGCTTGCTCAGACCCCTAATACCAACATGAGCACTGATTAGACCCTGGCCTAAGACCACCCCCCTCCAAGGACATTCACATTCAAGTTCCCGGTAGACCTGTGATCACAGTGGAAGCAGACCCTAGCATGCTTGCTTCTGCTCCAGGTTCCGGAAGCAAGGCTGCTACCTTTGCCATGGCTCTGAGGAAAACACCGTGTCCTGGCTCTTTTCCTCTGGCCCAGAGTTGAAGTGATCATTTCCTATCTAGCGTAGTAAACGCCAAGTGTGAAGCAATGACTGAGTACCACCCACACCACGTTTCCTGCAGAGGATGGAGCCTTATGTCCACGTCGCCCTGGTGCCAAGACTCTGTGAAGTAACCATACTGATGGTGGTATGCTCGTAGGTGAACTGTGGCCTCTCCCAGGTATGCCATGCTGCACGTGTATGAAGTCCACTTGAGTGCCAAGATACCCTCCCAGGTCATGTAAGCTATTACAATCCTTTTACAGTTGGTGGGACTGGGGCTCGGAAGAGTTAGGTTCGTGTTTAAAGGCACCAAGGTAGCAAGTAGCAGAGTCCAACCAAGACAGCCCATGGGCAGGGCAAAAGGTGACATATTAAGTGTGAATGTAAACTCTGTGTCCTTGCTGAGGACTGGGGAGTACTTTTCTCCTCTGGGTCAGGTCCTAAAGACATGTCATGAACGTCACGCAGCCAGGATCAGGGCTGTGATGTCAGTTCTGTCAGCCTGGTGATCACTCACAGTCTTCACACTCGCCTGTGAAAGGCTCCCGGGGAGCCCAGGCAGCCTTCAGAGTTCATTAGAAAGACCAGTATCTCTGAGCCTTTGACTAGGTCTGAATGTTTTGTGTGTTAGACTCCATTAGTCCCTTCTACCCCACCCAGAGCGGCTGATTGGTTATGCCAACAGGGCATCCATCAGTGTCACTGAAGGGCCCAAGCTGAGACCCACAGCCTAGTTTTTAGGCTGCTGTTCTCTTTCAAGGAATAGAGAGGGGACAGGAAAACACACAGAGATCTTTCTGGGAGATGAGTTTCCACCTTTCAGCTTAGCCTCTCTCATCTGTCCCTGGACTCTCTGGCCACTCGCCTGGGACCAAGGATGTTCTCACCTCTGGCTCTCTCTAGCTCGGGGTGGGTAGGAGACGACTCATTGAAGCTTATTTCCGTGGTTTTATTTGTGTGGCTTCTATATTAAGATCTAGAAGATCTATAAAAACCTACAGTTCATGTGAGACATTGGGATAGAGATAATCCTATCACAGAAGGGGAAGGGATGAGGAGCCAAGCCTGTGTCAAAGCCTCATGCGAAGGGATGTATCAGGGCAGGGGCCTGAGAAACATGTCCAACCTGGTGCTGGAAAGGGAAACGAACAGCCATAACACGGGAAACTAGAAAGAAGTGGCATCCCGGTGGAGAGGTGACCCAAATGTCAGTGCCCTGGAGACACCCAGTCATGGGGCCAGGAGCCTCTTGTCTGTCAGGTACTCGGGTTCCAGGCACCACCCTGTCACCATGCACCATGTGTGCTGGTAGCTGGAAGGCATGCTCGGTGCTTCCACCAACACCCCCAGTTTGAGCAAGGCCTAGAAAGATCTATTCCTCGTAGCTGTTTCTTGCAGCATCCCCACCCACAGGCCAGGAGCTGGGATGTTTCTTCAGGTTTGGAGCTTCTGGGACATCCTCGGTCACTGATTCAGACTGTGCTCTTTCAAAGACTTAGAGAATATTCTTGTCTCTGGAGATATCCAAAGGATCACAGAGAGCTGAATTTTGAGTTCTATTTATTTCATTCTTTTTTCAGTGACTATAAATGATAAATTTATTTTCAAACAATTCTTTGGTATACATACAATTTACCATTTATTAAAATCAAAGGCAAATTTGCACACTAATAAAATGAATATGCTTTCTTACTTTATTATTTTGTGTAAGGGTGTTCTGCCTGCATGTATATCTGTGCACCACGTGTGAGCCTGGTGCCAGTGAAGGCCAGAAGGGTGTGCTGGGAGTTGAACTGGGGTCCTCTAGAAGAACAGCAAGTGCTCTTAGCTGCTGGCCCATCTCTCCAGCCCCTTGCTTGGTTTTTGATGTTGTTATTGATGGTTTTATGTAAATTAGTAAACCGTGGCTACATGTCTGCAATACCAGAACAAAGCAGCAGCAACAGTTTTGAGAGCTGTTTTAACTGTTTGCTTCATTTTTGTGCCGACTAAACCAGACCTGCTGCAGCTAAGGGTATGTGGCTCAGTGGTAGAGCGCTCGTCTCTCATGTGGGAGATTCCAGGTTCATTTCCCGGCTGGGATCATCTTTAATACAAACTTGATTGGATTAAGAAACGCTGAGGGAATCAGCGAAGCACTCCTCTGCATATCCTGTAATCTCATTTCCAGATATTAAATGATGAGGTCTCTGACCTAATAAAAGGATTAATCCTTCACTAGCGGCCTCACGTGGTAGCGTCACTGGGAGATGGTGCATGGCAGATGAGGCGCAGTTGGAGGAAGTAGGTCACTGGAGAGGCTAAGACACTATGTCACCCTGGCCAGCCCCCCACGTCCCTGCTGCCATGATGCTCTGCCCAAGCAATGACATACTCCATGTTTTGAACCAGGGGACCAAAATCAACTTTCTCCATCTGAGTTGTTTCTGCTCAGCGTTTCAGTCAGTTACTTAAAATAAGACAAGAAGATACTAGCGCTACAGAAATTAAAGCAAGCTAAGTGTACCGCAGTTCCTCCCCTCTGGCCTGTGATGATAGGAGTGTTAACAGAGGCACCAGATGCCTAAGGAAATGCTCTGGCGTGATCACCTCACACCCGAGTCACACCAGCTCCTGTCCTGAGAGTGGGCAGGGCTCTAGCCCTATCTGCTGCCTGTCACGGGGTCCCTTGAGTCACGGAGCTTCCTCTCCATAGCACATAGAAAGCCTCTCCACTGAGCGGTCTCAGGGTGGGCGGGAGGTGTTTCCAGTACCATAAGGTTCTAGACCAAGCGGTTAAGCTGCTGTTTCACAGGTGGAGTGGTCACTCTGTGACTACCTCAGAGCCTGTGGGCTGCAAACTGCAACAGTGCGGGGTGCCCGTCACTGAAGACCAGTTACTGTTAAAGGCCCAGGCGCTAAAGTCAGGGTTCTCATGATGATCATGAGACAGAGCCCCTTTAAGCTGATGTTAGGTCATTGAGAGTGTTAGCTCTCAGAAGGGGCTAGTGTGGGTTTTGGGGGACCCTAGCCAGCTCCCTAAAGTCTGAAAAAAAGCTACTTGGCCCCTAAAGTCTTTCAGGATTCCTGTCTCGCCATGTGCTCCATCATCTCACACATGCACCCATCGTGATGATCAGCCATGAGGCCCTGTCTCTGATCCTCCTGGCATCCTACAGGGCTTCTTAGGTGAGCTACAGTAGACGATTCAATGGGTAAAGAAGGCGCTAAGCAACCATGAGAACCCCAGTTCTCGGGATCCTCAGACCTTATTAAAAAAAAAAAAAAGTACAGGTATGGTTATTCCACACAAGTACATACTAGTCCATGTACCAATATATATATGGGCATATCACACACACACACACACACACACGCACACACACACACCAAAAAAGAGACAAAATAAAATTCAGGGAGCTAATATATGGCCAATACTAGGACCTGGCTCATAGGAAGCACTCAAGTATTACCAGTATCATTTTTTGTTTAGATAATAGTATCCATTTTACATATAAGGGAATCAAGGATAGCAATGGGTAAGTAACTAGTTTGTTATCAGACAACCAATAAATGACATGGATATCCAGTTCCATCCTACCCCCAAGCTGCCACAGCGTCCTGGGCTTCTCACAGGCCACAGCAGCATCGTAGTTTATTTTCCCGAGCCCCCATCCCCCCCAGGAGAGCTCTTCAAGGGCTCCTCCCTGCCTTGTCGGATTTGGCTGATCTGCCAGACCGGCTCCTAGACCCAGGTTAAAGAGAAGTCAGCGTTCACTTTACTCTTGGTTCTGGTTCTGAGTCCAGCTAACCGCTCAGATCACAATATGTGTGTGTGGTTCTCTCCCTTTTCGGTGTGTTTGTTTTGTTTGTTTTTTAAGATTTATTTTACATCTGAGTGTTTTGCCCAAATGTACCATCAGCATGCAAGGAAGAGTAGACCAGAAGAGGGTGAGAGACTCCCTGGAACTGGGATTGCAGGCAGCGGTGAGCCTCTATGACTGGTTGGACCACACCTGTGGCCTCTGCAGAAGCAGCCCGCACTCTAACTGCTGAGCCATCTCTCTAACATAGTTGTTCTTTGAAGGACCCATACCTGCCTGCCGTCTGTCCTTTCCACTCCCTAAGGTGCCCAATACCCTGCAGCAGGCAGCAAGTCACAGCAAAGACGACACCGGGCAAAGCAAGAAAACACCACAGGGCAGCAAGCAGAGCTTCCATCCGCAAGGGAAGCTGGAGAAGCTAGCTAGATTGTACCTGCTCGCTGCTGCCTCCCACTCCCCACCATTTCTGTGAGCCAGGGTTTTTCAGCTTCTGTCTTTCGCCAGGGCAATAGTTTTGAATGTATATTTTAATGTTTAAAATTAAACATTAATTAATCCCGATAGCTCACCACCCAACCTTTCTGTCCCTTCTAAAAAGCTTGTTAACTTCTGTCTCTCTATTCATTATGGGAACTCTATTTCTCTGCTCTCTCAGAAAAAGCACTGCATATTTATACTGCTAGAAACCTTCTCTGCTCTTTTAGCAAGTGTGTTTTCATGCACAACCCGAGCTGTGCTCTTTCTCCATTAAACTTTTAGCAGGGCATAGCTTTTAATTACCCTTTCTCCCAACCCCGGCTCCGAAGGGAAGGTTTCCAGACATGCAATAATCATCACGGAGCTTTCAAGTGGAGCCTTGTGCCTTGGAGCCAACCGCAGAGAAGATAAGGACATCTGCCCTTGGGTCTTGTCTGGAGGCTTCTTGGGGCCTCAGCTTTGTTTCTCGCAGTCACCTCCCTCCGCATTCGCATCTGCCCAGGTTTTCTGAGGTTGTTCCCGCTGCTAATCAGGAGGAAGATAGTCATTCTCCCTTCCCTAAGCCAGACCTTCCTGCCCGCCTCAACCTAATGGCCCTTCAGATGGAGATGGCATCTGAGGGATACCTAACCCCCTTTCTAAATGAATTTTGCTTCTTTCCTTTCTCTGACGAGCCAGGCAAATCGCTGAGTTTTCTCAGCAGACTCAGGATGGCAGTTGGCATGAAGTCAATCGGGGACTCCTCCCCACCACATGGGCAGAGAGCAAGGTTTGGCATCGGCCACCTAGTGGTGACGCTCCTAGTTCTGTGTCCCCAGCCTGCTGTCCCCATATCATCTTCCCTACGCCATAAGCCATCTGTGACCATCTCTGTCACCATCATCTCCGTTATTGCTCAGCTCCTCAGAGGCATTGCTCCCTTCCATCCCCACAACTTCACTGTAGCATCTTGGTCAGCTTCTGAGGTGCCAGGTGGGCCAACCCCTTCCTTCTCACTACAGGACACCAGGTACCCTCCAAATGCAAGCACCTGGTTTTTAAATCTGCTCTTTCCACACCTTATGAGCCTGGACCACACTACCTACTAGGCCAGCCTTTCATTACCTTCATGGCAGTCGGGCTCTCCGTACCCTTCCTCCACCAGTTGCCCCTCGTAGGGGACCAACTCCTGCTCTGTGAACTAACAGTAGAAATTCTCTCTGGTTCATACCTATCATCATCGTGCTCACAGGAGCAGTTTGCAAAATCCCCACTTCGCGTTTCCCCTTTAAGTGAAAAAGCATCACATGTTCACAGCAGTAACATATAACAATAATACAGAACATATAACAAAAGTTGAAATTCTGGCCCAGCCTGCTTCCAGCCCTGCCCACCCTGGGGTCCCACAGCAGCAGCCTGGAGATTTGTATCTAGGCTTCCTGGATAATCTGCAGGTTCTCAAAGGTCACCAAGGCTAAAACACAACCTGAGTATCTTTCACTGACTACTCTCGGGTCTCACAGAAAGCCTTCAGATGCACCTGGCAGGATAAAAATGAGTGATTTTTCTCGGTCCTTTGTTATCAGCACTGATAAGTTATCAGCATCAGCATCGCTGTTTTTGGATTATATGATCATATATAGCAGTGGCTTGTGACTCTGCAGATTGAGGCTCTCCAGGGTTATCTGGATCTCGCTTTCTGTCGATGTGGTAGCGGGGAGGAGTCCCTGACTGACTCTGTGCCAACCCCCATCCTGAGTCTCGAATAACTAAACTCATCAGTTTGACTGACTCAGGAGACAGAGTGTGAAAGAAGCAAAATGAGTTTAGCGCGTGGGTGAGGACATTTTCAGACACCATCTCAACCGGTAGGCCATTGGGAAGGTTGTCTGTAGTTGCCTGCCTCCTGCAGTGTTCATCGGGCCCAGTGTTTGGTATGTACCCAGACAATCCAAGCTAAAATACTGTCACAAAAACTTCATATGGTAAATCTGAGGGAGGTGGTGTCCTGGTCACCTCCATTACGTGGGTTAGTAAAGGAAATCATTTGGAGATTAGCTCGTAGTAACATCTGCCTAGTGTATGCAAGTAAAGCTCCATCCCCAGCAGGACCTAACAGTGTATGCAAGCGTACAATACACACATACAGTGTGTGTGTGCATACACACGCATGCACGCATGTGTATGTATTCATGCTAGGTATAGTGGTGAAGGCTGATAATTCCAGCTACTAAGGGGGATGAGGCAAGAGGATTTGCAGTTCTGGGATAGCCTGAGCTACATAGCAAAATGTCCTCTCAAAAAATTAAAAAAAAATAAAGGAGCTAAATGAATGAATTTTGGTGAAATCCATAGTGTCCCTGAAAAGTTTAGTATTCATTTTTAAACACCAAATCCTATCCCACGTGACAATTTTCTACCATTTGATTGGCCCTTCAGCAGTGAGTCATTAAGCTTTAAGTGTCTTTGCCCTCTGGCTGCATTTTTATACAGGGATACCACAAAGCAAAGGCATTAAGGCTCTGATCTTAATCATAACCCAAAATAATATTTTACAATTTGTACGTCTTACAGTGCAGTACCAATAACATCAAAAGTCTCCTGAAGTGCTTGAGATGGAGTCTGGGGGCTTATGCATATTAGCCAAGTGCTTTACCCCCCCCCCACACACACACACTATATCTCTAGCCTCCGCCCAAATCTCTTAATATTGGAGTTCCAGGTGGTGATTTTATATTTCTAATTTATTTTATTTCATTTGTGCTGTGTTTTGTCTGCATGTATGTGTGTACCAAGTGTCTCCCATTCCCATGGAGGCCAGAAAAGGGTGTCACATCCCCCGGAACTGGAGTTAGAGAGTCTTCATGTGGATGCTGGGGACTGAACTCAGGCCCCATAGGTGGTAACTAGATTAAGAGGGTATGTGTGTCCAGGTTTGGGTACATGTGCACACTGCATATATACAAGTGTGAGCATGTGTGCACAGTGCTTTCTCCCAAGACTCCAGAGTTGGTCCTCAACCTCCATAAATCTGCAACCCTTTGATGCCACTCCTCATGTCATGGTACCTCCCCAACCAAAACATTTTTGTTGTTACTTTGTAACTGAATTTTGCTACTGTTATGAATAGTGATTTAATATCTGATATGCAGGATGGTCTTGGGCAACCTACAGGTTGAGAACCACTGCTCTCGAGGGAGAGATTTTTTTTTTATAGAAACCTTTTTTTCGGTTTCTTTTTTTCCTTTATTGATATTTATTGAGCTCTACATTTTTCCTGCTCCTGTCCCTGCCTCTCCCCTCCCCGCTTCAACCCTCCCCCAATGTCCCTAGGCTCCCAATTTACTCAAGAGATCTTGTCTTTTTATACTTTCCCATGTATATCAGGTCTATGTATGTCTCTCTTAGTGTCCTCATTGTTGTCTAAGTTCTCTGTGATTATGGTTTGTAGGCTGGCTTCCTTTG
>JAQHUG010000080.1:1049255-1068499 GCA_028555095.1 Dicrostonyx torquatus
TATCCAGTTATGCCAGCACCACTTGTTAAATATGCTTTCTTTTTTCCATTTAATATATTTTGCTTCTTTATCAAATATCAGGTGTTTGAAGATGTGTGGATTGATATCCAGGTCTTCTATTTGGTTCCATTGGTCCTCCTTTCTGTTCTTATGCCAGTACCAGGCTGTTTTCAGTACTGTAGCTCTGTGGTAGAGTTTGAAGTCAGGGACTGTGATGCCAAGAGATGTTTTCATATGCACATCTTGACGGTGGGAGCTTCTGGAACACCTCCTGCTGAAGGCCCCAGCCTGGCCCAGTCCATTACCCTCCAGCCCTTTGCCCTGGCCAGACCCTTTGGTCCCCTCTGGTTGGATCTTGGCCACACAGAGATGCTGCTGAGATAAGGGGCCTAATTCCATAAGGGTTCAAATGGACTCCAAGAATCCAGAATGATCAATTGGAAACATGGGATTCTTGTCTTTCCAGGCTTGTTAATTCTCTAATTTATTCACTGTCCAGAAGAAACCTTACAGTCCATCCTCTTTAAACATAAACCCTTAGTCCAGACTGCTCCTGTGAAATCTGTTATCTCCCCTATGTTACTCCCAAAACTGAGTCATGAATCTTATATATATACATATAGCAAAGTGTCTCTTGGTTAATCCTTATCGGTGTCTTATGTGATGACTCCCAAGGAAGTGCTTGGAACATCTGCCACCATATTTCATGAATGCACAGGCATGATGGCTGCTATTCTAAGGGCTCCCACAGCAAAGGGATTACTAGATGCTGCAGGCATCAGCAGACTCCCACTCCAGAAGGCAAACATTTTGGAGAGATCTCTGTATTCAAGAAATCAGTGTTTGTCCAAGTTAAATTCAGAAAATCGTGAGTCACGTTTAATCCTGGAGAACTGAGACAGAAAATTACCCATGCACGTGGCCACCCTGTCCCTTTCCACTATATGCCATTAAAGATGGATATGGTCACCAAGAATCTCAGTGGTGTAGGGTGAGGTAACAGGGGCTTGTCTTCCTCTGGTTCACCGCACATGACACCAAGGTTTGCACAGCCTGGAGTGCCCTGTGAATGACCCCAAGTGTCTTCTCTATTCAGGCATCCTAACAACTCTGATGCTGAGCTCCATGCAGTATGTGCAGAAGTATTGAGTGTCTGCTATGTTCGAGGCACTGCATTAGGCCCTGCGGTGCTGTGGTAAACAAAATGAAATATCCCTACCCTTCCAAAGCTTGTATTCCAGAGGGGATGCTAAAAAGGAAACGGGTGAATGATAATCCAATGGATGAAGACACATAGGTGGTCGAGGGTGGCGAGGATATGCATCAGGGCCTTTGTTGGCTGCTAGATTTCACCTGCCACACTGGGAGGAGGGTCACGCCTTCAGAGTAAGTGATAGACTTAGGCTAGACACCTGGGTGGACCAGGCTTCCCTCCTCATACCACGGACCTATTGCAGCTTTTGGAACGTTAGAGGCTGTGTCCTGGCGTGCTGGAGGACATATAGCAGCACATCTGGACCACTCAAACTGTCTCAGACTTTGTCCCCTATTCTCTCTGGGGCAAGATTGCACCATGAGAAAGCTTTGCTATCCTTTTGGGGGAGCCTGCCCCCTCCTCAGACCCTATAGTCCTTCTACTCCTGACCAGGGATAGCCATCTGAACTGCTGCATTCCCCTCCCCTTTTCTCTCATTGCAGTTTCCAGTGACTGTTCCTGAAAACACCGCCCGCTCCAGCTCTACCCCCAGGGTGGCCTGGGTATACACAAGCTTGGCAACACTACACCTTAAGCCTCAGACAGCATGGCAGATGCTCCAACTCAACACGCATATAACTAATGACTCTGGTTTTATTTTCCATTTTCATCCAGCTCCCAGGGCCTGGCACAATGCACAAGAAATTTAGGCAAAGTTCTTGGAAGAACCGAGGCTAACGTGGATGCAGGAGCATTAGGCATTAAGTGTTCCAGGCCCTACTCTGGGACTGACATGTGCAGGTGTGGGAAGAAGGGAAGAAAAGCCAGCTCAGGGAGTCCTGAAACATCCCAGCCTCTCCATGCAGGGAGGGGGTAGCATAGAGGAGTGACTGACTGGAGGTTGCTTTGTATGATGTTCTCTAAGTTGGGGGATCCTGAGCCCTCCATGCTGATGGGGGCGGGGGAAAGCAACTTGAAGGGAAGAGATAGCTTATTCTGGAGCCATTCTGAGTGACCATGCCCAAGAACACAGACTTAGGTTGTCCTAAAGTCCATGTTCCAATGTAGAAGCAGTTTCATAAGTTTGAATCTTAGCCAGGCAGTGGTGGCGTACGCCTTTAATCCCAGCACTCGGGAGGCAGAGGCAGACGGATCTTTGTGAGTTCGAGACCAGCCTGGTCTACAAGAGCTAGTTCCAGTGCAGGCTCCAAAGCCACAGAGAAACCCTGTCTCGAAAAACCAAAAAAAAAAAAAAAAAAGTTTAAATCTTACTGAGCAAAGGAAGTCATAAATCAAGGTAAGCTTAAAATACATTAGTGTCTAAGAGAGGTGCTTATAGAAGATTGGAGAAGGTTTTCTATAGGCCAAAGATGCTATCTGGTGACATTGTTAGCCTTTGGGCTGGTGGAAGCCAGTAGTCTGCTAAGTTAATAAATTCCAAAAGGTTTGTATCCATTAGTCACAGGATATTACTTCTGACACAGAGGTGGGCAAGGAATGGCTGTTCTAGGGGATAAAGCTAGCCCAGGACAAGTCAATTCCTCTGGACCTGGAACATCCCAGCCTCTCCAGAGCCCTGCAGTTCTAGCCCATCAGTCCTGCAGACGGCTTCTTTTCAGTTCTCATGCACAGTACTCAGCAGCTCCTCATGATCACCTGCCAGGAGACTGTGCAGAGCTCAGAAGGATGCTCAAGGACCCCATGTATGGTCTCATGGCCCTCTGGCTGCTGAGGGGGAAGCACCCCAAAAACTTCACATTAGTAGAGCCAGAAGCCTTCAAATAACCATGCTTCAGTTACTGGCCAGATAGACCTGTGATGCTACACACCGTGAGACTTAAAATCACAATTACACAAAACTGTATGCACACATACGTTATATACAATATATATATACATCACATACATGCTACATATACTATATATACATGTTATATACACCGTATATTTTATGTGTTCTATATATACACTACATATACTATATATACACACTGCACATATACATATAATATACATATGCATTATGCATACTATATATACACTAGCATATACACATACATACACCTACGTATACACATACATGTTATATATACTATATATACACACATATTATATACCCTATATACATATAATTGTGTGTATATATAATATACACACAATATATACATATACACACTATAAAGATATATATTATATGCCCACACTGTGCACACACATGCATATACATACACTCACATGCATGCACACACACATGCATGTACACATATACATACTCCACTGCTGTTTGTGTGGAGGAAAGTTTAAATACCCAAGGGTTCTAAACCACTTATCCCAAGGACATATACTGTAGCTCATCCTTGGATAAGGGACTCTATGTCTGGGTGCCCTGTGAAGAATAATTACCCTCCCAGCTGGGCTAAAAGTCCTGCAATTTTCTAAAATTTTAAAAAAATATATATTACTAGGGAAAAAACAATAGTAGGATATGACATGGAAACTGTCTAGAACTCCTCTCAGAAGATCTGGACCACAGTATGGTCCAGATCCACGAGAAACCCCACTAGGAACACCTCACCTACAGACCAAAGCATTCACCCTGACAGGGTTCCTCCGACACAGGTCCTGTCATGGGAAAGTCCTGTTTTGTGGGATTCCTAGCCAGCAAACCTCTCATGGGAGCTGGCCTTGTGAGACACTCCTTCCAGGTTGTAGTGAAGAATGCTAGAGTTTTCAGGCTTGTCTTGGTTGTCTTCCTCTGACTAGATCAACAGGACTATCTTTAATGGTCTCCACAGGACGGTCCTCCCAGATACTAACATATCCCATTTAACTGTGTGTGTTTCCGCAGAAGGAGAAGAAGAGTGGGCTGCTGAAGCTGCTAGCTGGGGCATCTACCAAGAAGAAGTCACGCTCCCCACCATCTATATCTCCAACCCACGACCCCCAGTCGGCCCTGGATACCTCACTGCAGGGTGCTGTGGGCCCTGAAGTGTCCCCATTGACCGTCCATGGCAGGGCAGGTTCCTGCCCCATAGAGAGTGAGATGCAGGGAGCCATTGGGTTGGAGCCACTGCACAGAAAAGCCGGCTCTTTGGATCTGAATTTTTCTTTGTCCCCTTCTCGGCAAGCAACTCTGTCCATGGCTTCCATCCGCCCCGAACCTAAGCCACTGCCCAGAGAGAGGTAAGGAGGTGAGGGTTTTTATCTCTGTGTTCTCTCTTTAGGACTAACACCCAACATTCTTAGGGGTCTGGGCAAAATGGAGTTTGCCAAAGATCAAGCTTATCAAATGTTCCTCTTTACCCAAGCCCTGGGGCATACTTCTTATTCCCAGCCTGTCTTGTATCTAAGTTAGGGTTTAGTGCTAAGAGGAGACATCATAACCATTGCAACTCTTATAAGGAAAACATTTAATTGAGAGGGCTTACTTAGTTTCAGAGATTTAGTCCATTATCATCATAGCAGGGAGTATGGTGGCATGCATGCAGACATAGCTCAGAGTCCTGCATCTTGCGGGCAACAGGAAGGTGACTGAGATACTGGGCGGTATCCTAAGCACAGGAAATATCAAAGCTCACCCCTACAGAGACACACATCCTCCAACAAAGCCACACCTCCTAATAGTGCTACTCCCTATAGGATTATGGGGGGGCAATTACACTCAAACCACCACATTCCACTCCCTGGCCCCCATAATCATGTATCAATATCCTATTACAAAATGCATTTAGTCCAACTTCAAAAGTCCCCATAGTCTATCACAGTCTCAGCAATGTTTTAAAGTCCAAACTTCTAAGTCTCTTCTGAGATTCATGCAATCTCTTAACTGTAATCCCCTGTGAAACCAAAAGGCAGATCTCATACTTACAACATATAATGGCCAGGATATCCATTACTGTTCCAAAATGCAGGGAAGGGAGCATAGCAAGGAAATACTGGACCAAAGCAAGATTGAAAAACCATCTGAACAAACTCCAAACTCTGCATCTCCATGTCTGATGTCAAAATGCTCTTCAGATCTCCAATTCTTTTAGCTTTGTTGACTACACCACACTTCTTTCTCCTGGGCTGGTTCCACTCCCTGCTAGCAGCTCTCAGCAGGCATCCCACGACTCTAGAATCCCCAACATCTTGGATTCTCCAAGGCAACCCAAGATTCAACTTCATAGCTTCCCACAAAGGCCTTTCTACTAGGCCTCCATTCAGGGACACATGCCTGGTCTCAGCAAATTTATTCCATAACTCCTTTCTTGTATCCTTAATTCTAAACCCAGAACCACATGGCGGAAGCTGCCAAGTTCTCCTGCTTGCTTGGGCTGGAACATGGCACCCTCGTTCAATTACATCTTCCCCAGCTCTCTGTCCTTCACTGCCTAAGCTTGGCTGTCCTGGAACTAGGTGGCCTCAAACTCAGATCTGCCAGCCTCTGCCTTCCCAGTGCTGGGATTAAAGCTGTGCCCCACCACACTTGGCTCTAAGCTTTTCTTTAGTTCCTCTTCACAAGTTGGAAACTTAACTTGGGGGGGGGGAGGATCTTGCTCTCAGACCATCACCATTCACTCTGTTCTTAATCCGCTGAACTCCTTGAACTCAGGACTTGGCTCCATTCCATTTCCTGGTGCTCTTTTTCTCCTCAAAAAATAAATTTTGTAATTTACCCTGTTCAGCTTGATCCTTCTCATTAAAAGTCTTTATAAGCATGAACTCTAGTGACCAAACGGCAGAGTCTATCCTAGGCTGTTCTGAGGTTTCCTCTGCTACCACAATTATTCCAAAATTCTTCTCTTTAGCTTCAGGCAGACTCTGGACAAGGGTAAAGAGCAGCTACTTTCTTCAACTAAATATCACAATAATGATCTCTCTACAGCATACTAAAATTCTTCTCTATAACATCTTGATCAAGCACCCCACACGTCAAACGACTCTTATCAATATTGTCTTCCATGTCCATACTAGCATGGTCCATTAAGCACTAAACATTCCAGTGCTTTCATAACCCAAAGTACCAAATCCAAATTCCTCCAAACAAAAAACATGGTGAGGCCCATCGTGGCCATACCCCAGTCCCTGGTACCAACCTCTATCTTAGTTAGGGTTTTGGCAATGAAGAGACCCCATGACCACGGCAACTCTTATAAGGAAAACATTTAATTGAGGGGACTTGCTTACAGTTTCCAAGGTTTAGTTCATTATAATCATGGCAGGGAACATGGCAGCATGCAGGCAAACACATAGTCACTGAGACACTGGGCAGCATCCTGAGCAGGGGAAGCGTCAAAGCCCACCCACACACTGACAGGCTTCCAACAAGGCCACACCCACTCCAACAAAGCCACACCTCCCTATAAGATTATGGGGGCCAGTTACATTCAAAGCACCACACCTTCCTTCCTGGATTTGGACTTGTAAATGATTTCCAAGGAAGCGTCCAAACCTATGTGGCTCAGAGCACTGGGTCCTCAATCTTTGAAGACCCTCAAATAAACCCTTCTAGAGTCCCTTGGGGGCCTGTGCCTCATCCACTCACCCAAAAAAGCAGCTCTTTGAACCTCAGGACACTGAAATTTTAGTGTTATGAAATATTAAACTAAGTTGTCTTCAAAGTATATATAATCTCAGGTCAAACCATTCAGAATTGCCAATACTCATCCATTTTTTTTGTTTCTGTTTTTGTTTTTCGAGACAGGTTTTCTCTGTGGCTTTGGAGCCTGTCCTGGAACTAGCTCTTGTAGACCAGGTTGGTCTCGAACACACAGAGATCCCCCTGCCTCTGCCTCCCGAGTGCTGGGATTAAAGGCGTGGGCCACCACCGCCCGGCTTACTCATCCATTTTTATCCAGACTTAGCAGGTTAATGTAATTCAACCTCAAGTTTCACAGATTTGGAAACTGAGTCGCAGTGCTATGGCCTGCTGAGGTCAGACTGAGGGGCAATAGATTGTACAAGTTTTCTGAGTAGTAGGGTGTCTATCTTTTGAACAGACGTGTGTTTGAGTCTACAACTGAAGACTGGAAGGCCTTTTGAGGATATGATAGCTGCTACCTTGCTCAATCTCTACTAGTCAGAACACCGCTTAAATAATAAAAACCAAACCCTGAGAGCAACAATAGCATTTCTGTTGGTCCCTCCACTGCCCAATCACTTGCTACCTGAGCCAGAGAACACAGCTGCTATTCTGCACACTGACCTCAGAGACCACACCTCCAGGTGCGAGGCAGCAGGTAGACATATCACTGACGCTGCCGACTCTAGGATGTCCATGGCACTGTGCTGTGCCATAGGAAGGCTGCCACAAACCAGATGCACACGGTGATCTGGTGTTGCTGGAAGCCCCCTGCAGTGACCAAAATTCAGATTTCTTACAGCTTTCTAATGTAAAATCTCTGAAATCGTGTTTTCAATCATATCAAAAATGCAATAACATCCATACCTCTGCCATCACACAGCCGCTAACTACGGTGCTAGATGCTTTTGAGCTGCATCTGTAGTGCTGTTAGATTCAGGGTCATGGGGACACCAAGCTCTTCAGGGCCCTGGAGGGACACCAAACCAAGTACTGACTTCTAATGACCAATTAAGATGTTTTATCTGTATTGACATTTGCAGTTTTTGTGGTGGCTAACATCCACTGAGAACTCTGGGAAAGGCTGGGACTCAAAACATTTGCAGTGAGCATGAGTTCCTGCCGCTGACACAAGTACCTACATGTAAATACCTGCACTTCCTGAGTACAGTATGTGCCAGGGAATCCCTTTAAGAATCTTATTAACTCAGCATCCCCACTTCCTGATGAAGTAACTGATGTTCTGTAAAAGCCCAAGAGACTTGCTCATGGTTCCGCAACTGGCTAGCGGCTGGATGAGAGGTTGAACTGAGAGGGCTTTCTGACCAGCATCTAAGCTCATAGGCTGTCTGTTTTTAACCAGGGTTCTCTAGAGGAACAGAACAAAGGGGCGAATGTATGCATTCATGTATATATACTTGCATGTGAATCAGAGTGTATTAAGTGAGCTGAGATGCTAAGAGCCTAGTAGTTAGCTGATCTCTGCGGTTGGGTGCTTCAACGGTCAGAGCACTTGGCTCACAAGGTAGGTGCCTCGCTAGACCCGATCTGGTGCTGGGAGCCCAGAAAGTTCCTGGAAACCCCTGGTTCCTAGTCAATGGTGTTAAGTTTAGAAACCGTGGTCCTGCAGTCAGCAAGATAATCAGCAGTAACAGGGCAGTTAACTCAGCACCAAGGGCAAAGCCAAGCAAGCCAAGGATGCGATGTTCTTGCTTCTTAAATACCTTTCTGTAGCCAGGTGGTAGTGGCACACGCCTTTAATCCCAGCACTGGGGAGGCAGAGGCAGGAGAATCTCTGTGAGTTCGAGGCCAGCCTGGTCTACAAGGTCAGGTCCAAAGCTGCAGAGAAACCCTGTTTCGAGAGGAAAACTACCTTTCTATCTGGGCTGCTGCCTGAAAGCCCTGGCCACAGTTGGGGCGGGCCTTCCTGCCATCAGAACAGTTCTTCGGGCGAGGCTCCCTGTGCAGGTGATGCTCATTTGTGGCAGGTTGTGATTAAAACCAACTGTAATAGTATTCATAGTCCCATAAAGGGCTCCGTGGCCCCATCTGGACTAAAGTGAAGAGAGAACAGCCGCAGGCTACCCTATGGTATCCGGGAAGCCGAAGTTGAGGAACTAGCTCCTGAGGCTAGCACAGCTCCAGCTCAGACAGGGATTCGGGGCCTGGAAGTCTGTGCCAGGTGCTCATTTGGTGGCTTCTGAGCCTGGACCTGCATGTCCAGAGGCCCTCTGAGTCTTAGACCTAGAAAGATTAGGACCCACCCTAGCCTTCCTAGACTTGCACCCACAGGACTCTTTCTGAAGAAAACCCTGTCAAGATGTAATGCTTCCGACAGCCTGGGCCTGTGCTGGGACTCCTCAGAATCTTCAGATCACCCTCCCCGACAGTCAGCCTGGACAGCCCTAGTACGACACAAAAGCAGCTCTCACCTCTAAGGGAGTAAGAGATGGTTTATTATTGCAGCCAAAGTTGAGTGACCATGGCCCAGGAGGACAGATTTAGGTCTCCCAAAATACCATGTTCCAATGTGGAAACAGCTTCCTGAAGTTTCTATAATAACAGAAAAGAGAAAGTCATAAACCAAGGCATTTTTAAAAATCCATTGGCGGAATCATCAGATGCTCCCTGACAGCACTCTTAGCCCTTTGGTTGCTGAGGACTAGGGTTTTGTTAAGTCAATAAATTCTACTGTTTATCGGGACAGGACTGTCACAGAGGTACGCAAGGAAAGGCTCTTTAGTGCGGCTAAAGATAGCCCAGGAGAAACTGTGATTGGGCTCTGGCCCTGCAGTGTTTCAAAGACACAGCCATCGCAGCTTTAATCAGTCAGCCTTTGTGCACACAGCTTATTTTTCTGCCCAGGAATTCTCGTTTACAGTAGAATAGAGAGGCCAATACTGCTGCCCTCTCCCGCTGTGGCAATGCTGAGCATGGCCCTGGCCCACCAGCGAGGTCGTGGGGGTGAGGGCAAAATATTTGGAGCTGTCCCCAGCCTATCGCCCACAAGCACACAGATGGCTCCTGAAGGAGACCACCCTCATCCTAGCTGCTGGCTACCACTGTCACCTGCCCCGAGGCAAGGGGTACAGATGTCAGACACACGCCATACACACCTACCCAGATACCAGAAGGGCCCGCAGCAGCAGGCCGAGGGCAGGGGTGGCCTGTCAAGGACTGAGCAGTAGACACCAGGCAAGCACTGGTGTCTGAGAAGGCGGCTGGTCCTCAGGGGAGTGCAGCACCTCCAGCCTCCTGTGGATTATAACCACTCACACATTTAGTTCACTGTAGGGAAGTGTGGCGTGAATAGAACCCCAGTTCACACCCAAGTGTCTAAGCATCACCAAGGGAACAGGGAAGGGAGGGTATGGACTCAGAAGAGCCCGAAGTGAGAGCAGTCACAGAAAGCGGGAAGGGGTGTCAGCCCCTGAGAGGGCACCAAGGCTGGTGTCTGGGATGAAGTGGGGCCTGCCCTCGTTCAAGGTCAGATTCTGCTGCTGCTGGAGCAGAGTAGTTCTTAGAAGGCTGAGGCAAAGGCATGTTAAGTGAGGCTAGCTGGGAGGCAGCCCTGTGAGGCTGTCTGGATAGCACGGTGGGGCTTATACAGAGGACAGGTCGGAGAAGCTGCTGGGCTTTTGTGGAGGAGGGCTGTTAGGGCCACAGCCAACTCTCCCTCAGGCAAGTGCCACGAAGACCTCAAGACTCTGGATTCTTGGAAAGGTCATGACCCAGCGCCCAACTCTGGTCTCCTATTTAGGGAAGTCTTTCACAGCCCAGAACACCCTCAGTGCTTCCCCCAAGTAAAGCTGTGGCTAGCAACACGCTCTCGAGGTGGCTGGATGGCAGAACAGAGAAGGCACTTTCTCTGCTTTCATATTGGCATGGTGATCTGAAAACAGGACCTTGAGGCCTTGGCTGCTGTAGGTTGCACAGGTCTTGTAGAAAAGCAGTAAGGAACAGCAATGATGTGACTTCAGCCAGTTCAGCCCAAGGCTGTACACACCAATGATGTGATTTCAGCCTGTCAGCCCGAGGCTGTACACACCAATGATGGGATTGCAGCCTGTCAGCCTGAGGCTGTACACACCAATGATGGGATTTCAGCCTGTCAGCCCGAGGCTGTACACACCAAAGATTGGATTTCAGCCAGTTCAGCCCAAGGCTGTACACACCAATGATGGGATTTCACCTGTCAGCCCAAGGCTGTACATTTCGATTTAAACATGATAACCATTCTACCAAAGCAAACTCCAGAGCACCCTCCAGACCAAATGGGGCCCTAGCCACCTCCACCTGAGAGATAGTAGTCCAGGAGAGGAGCCTCAAGTTTTAGGTGGAGAACCTGGAACATGCCCGGGTTATGACACAAAGGTCACAAAGCCAGAGACCAACAAGCCAAGTGCCCGGTCTATGTCCGAGAATTGGAGCAGTTCCCATACCCCAGGTCCAGCCAGGAGTTCACTAGGGCAGACCGCCAGATAAGAGAGCAGCACAGGTGGGAGGGAGGATGAGGAATGGAGGGGCTGTATGGAGGTCTAGTAACTAAAAACTAAGACAGCCGTGCCTTAGATCTGACTCTAAAAGGACACCAAGGGAAGGTCCCTTTAATTCTATGTAATCGGCTTCCTTATCATGTTGCATACACATGAATGACATAACTTGATGCTGACCCCACTGTATCATTTTGTCTCCTCTCCTCTTGCTGACCCCTTGTCACCCCAGTTTCTCTTCTTTCATATTTATTGTTTCTTTTTGTTCATCTAGTCAGTTGAACTAGGGCTGTTTACAGGGACCTCACTGAGAGGCTGTCTGAAGGATCATTGGCACATCACTCGAGACTAAACATAAAGAAAACATCTCTCCACCACCCAGCAACCAGGGACTGCCCATAAATCCCTAGAGATAGATGGGTCCTTGTGAGTGCCCCCTGCATGATAGGATGTTGATGGACCAACCTTACCGGTTTTGTGCAGGTGTCCTGGCTACTGCAAGCTCAAGAGGGCCACAGTCCAATTCTGTTGATTCCCAGTGGGCCACATATGAAGGTGACTTGGGAAGGGGAAGAATGTCCGTGGAAGAAGGACAAAAGGGCTAATGGGGGAGAAGGACTAAAATTCATTATATAAGTGTGTGAGGCCGCCGAAGAATGGAAACAGTGTTTTTAAAGAGTCCTACGAGCCAGGTAGAGTGGTGCACACCTTTAATCCCAGCACTCGGGAGGCAGAGGCTGGCGGATCTCTGAGTTCGGGGCCAGCCTGAGCTACAAAAGCTAGTTTCAGGACAGGCTCCAAAGCTACAGAGAAACCTGATCTCAAAATAAATAAATAAATAAATATTAAATAGTGCTGCAGTCATGTCATGTCAAAAAGCCAGCATTCCACAACACTCTGGCCCACCCTCCAGCTCTTAAATTCTTCCTGCCACTTCTGTGATATCCCCTGAGCCCTGGAGGAGGAGACATGTAGCTATCACACCTATGGCTAAGCATTCAGACTAAGTGTTAGTCTCTGCAATGTGAGAAGCATCTCTTGGACCAAAGCTGACAACAGCATTAATCTTTGTGGAGAAGCATAATACTATAATTACCCAGAAGGCAATTTGATTACTATGTCATATCAATCTTACAGAGCGGGAACTGTGGCTTCCTCACTAGGGCTACGACTTCTCCAGCCACTAGCTTCTGGCCAGGTTTACAGTAGAAGATATGACTTCCTTCTTGCGGAGCAGGCCTCAACTCCGAGCAGGAAATACTCCATTGTAGACTTGCTGCTGTTGTACCAGTTGACACGTGTTGCTTGGCCAGTTGGTAGCGTGGCATGCCAGGCCTTTAGCTGAGCAAGGCTGCTGATCACTGTTCTCCCTGTAGTACCTGGCACAGTACAGTGCCTTGCAATACTGTGAGTGCTAGCCAATAAGGAAGACGCCTCCACATCAGTTCCAGCTTGGTTTTCCAATGGCATACAATTAGAGCATGTGATTATCTTTCCTGGTGGCAGCCAACTGCAGTGACAATTGCCTGTATTGTTTTAGATGCCTGGGAGGCTCCCTGACCAACAGCTCCAAGGGAGATTAGGTGGCAAATTAAAGAGCTTTGGGAAAACTTTAAAAAGATAATTTTACAAAATGTACAAAGTAACCCCACACTGTAAGAACTTGCACAGAGAGAAGAGGGGATAGAGAGCTCGAAGTGGGCAGGTGGGCTCCAGGGCACCAGAGGGACAACCTAGGCCCCCTCCATCACATGCTGTTCCTTCTGTCCTCCAGGTACCGTGTGGTTGTCTCTTACCCTCCACAGAGTGAAGCAGAGATTGAACTAAAGGAAGGTGATATCGTCTTCGTACACAAGAAGCATGAAGACGGCTGGTTCAAGGGGACTCTGCAGCGGAATGGCCGCACGGGCCTCTTCCCAGGCAGCTTTGTGGAGAGCTTCTGAAGGCCACTGCTCAAGTCCAGTTCTGCCTTCCAGGAGAGGGTACCCAAGAAAGCACTATGTGAGCAGAGGAAGCCTTGTCACCTGGTCCCAGGGCCCTTCTAAAGCACCTGTCAAGAACAGCCAGGCTGGGGTGATGACACGGTTGTCAAGTCTTGGTTGAAAGCACATATGGATGTCGTCTTGGTTGTGACGGCCATACCCTCATCGAAAGCACACACGAGTGTCCTTCAAGATCACACAGTAAAAGTTGCCCGTGCAGCTAAGGCAATCTTAGTTGTCGGGGCACGGTTGGGAGCCTGGGTGTAGAGTGGGGCCGTGTGCTAGGGCTGACAGCAATGGAGAGTAACTTCCCTGGCTGTCCTGGGTATCATTCCTCTATATACCTCTGACACCTGCCATCAAGCCCCACAGACAGGGCAACTGTGGTTGAGGAGCCTCACATAAGGGCTCTGAGTCTCCCAAGGTGTCCAGTGGGGTCCTGTTGGGTACTGCAGAATCCTTATGGCTTTGTCTCCTACCAGAATAATAAGGAACACATTTTGGTTTTGCCACCACTGTCTCTGCATTGCTTCCTTCTTATGGCACCTTTTTAACGTACAAGTCTTAAACTTTATATATTTCTAATAGGTCAGACGCTGCATATTTTTCATGCATCTGGTGCTGATTTTTGTAAAACTAGAAATCATTTGGGTAAGCTTCAAGGAAAAAAATTGAGGTAACATCAAAGGAAAGTTTTATATATTTCCCATATGAAGTTGGGAGCATATTGAGGAATTCCTATCTGTAAAATCAAAATGTTGCCTGGTGCTCCATGAGGTGAGGCAGAAAGTCTGCCGAGGCCGTCACGTGGAGTTAGAGAGGGTCTTTCCTGGCTGCTGGCAATAGCCTAAACCACATGCTCATCTACACGGGACTGAGTATGATTTTTTAAAAAAATGGAAACATTTTGAAGAATTTATTCTGCCTTTTTGTGGGGCAGGAAAACACACACACACACATACACACACACACACACACACACACACACACACACACTGACCCCTGACACTCCCTTTGATTGCTTTAGAGAGAATGGCTAAAAATAGCATTCTTAAAGTATGTCTTGCTGCCAAAATGCAGCTTTTACAACAGCTCAGATTGCTACCTTGCAAAGGTTTTTGTCTCCGTTTTAAAAATAAGTAACTTCCCATATCAGGCCAGGCAAAAATTCCATCTGCTAGAGACCAAAGGTACCATAATAAGAGTCTAGCGCATGACTCCAGGCTGACGGGGTCTGGGGACGCTGGAAAAAGGAACAGGATGGTTTCTTTGGCCCTGAGTCTTTCCTGTAAAGTTCACTGGAGCAACAGCTTGCTTCCCAAGAGGTTGGCCTGAATGGCCATCCAGAGGTGTGAGTGCCACACTTAGAAACACTTTTTTTTTCCACCTCAAAAATATCAATTTGTGAACCTCTGTGTACATTTTTTTTTTACAAAATCACCCAGCCCTGTGCCAGCCTTTGGCATCAGAGGCTATCACTAGTTTTTGTAACAAAATAAGGACCACTTATCCTCAAAGTTCCTATTCGGGGCTGTGATTTAACTAGGCGTGACCACCACATGAAATCAATGACGCCTAGGGAAAGACTCTTCTTCCTCCATGATAATAGACTAATTGGACATAAGAAAACTGTTCTGAGCCAGTGAGCTTAGGCATGGGGTCCCTGTGTGCAGGGTCAGTGACAACCACAAGGTCTCTAGTCACTGCCACTGCTAAACTACTTGCCCATCCATGCACAGAAGATCCATGCTGTCACCAGAGAGGTATACCGGGATACATCCTGGGAGAGACGTGTTTTCAGTGGGGCCAGAGGTAACTCAGTTTCCAGACAATGAAAGTCCCCTTTTCCCTCCTCAACAAGATCGACTTGGAGTCAACAGGTCAACTTTGTCCTGTCCTCCTTTCTCGTGATGGTGAGGAGGTAATAGCTTGATAGAATGCTGAGGAGAGTAGCAAGATTTGGACAACACTTGCGGGACCCTCTCCTAGCAAAGTCCTGGGTTTACACAGGAACTACCTTGGGAAGGGAAACAGGGCCCTAGGGCTCATTCCCAGGTGGGGCTTTTAAAAATACACAATGAGCCCCATGGTCTGAGTATTTTGAATACTCTCAAACCCTTTAACTTTCAAAATCATGTATTCCACGGTCCAGAACAGAAAAGAGGTACCTTTCCTGAGGTTATCTTCCTTTGAGGACACATGTCTTGGCTACCAAAATGTGAAGCCAGCAGCCCATCTAGAAACTTCATGCTCTATCCTGGCCAGCGGCATGTACTTCTTACTCACACAATAGCATTTGGTGTCCAGGAAAATTCCTTGAATAGTTCTCAGCCCTTCAGCTTGAGGGTCACCACGGAGACAAGACAGTCCAGCCCCAAGAGGATTGAAGGAAGGAACAAGAGAGATAAGATGGTCTGTGGTGGGGTGTGAATATAAGGCTGGGCACTCCAAAACCATTCCAGTAGACACAGAATCCCTTGTACTTTGTACAACACACATACACACAAACGTGCAAGCACATGTCCCCAACCCCACATATGTTTCTATTATACACCAATGTCAGTGTGTAATTTTGGATGAATTGACAGTAGTGGCAAACTATGATACCTGTGTTTCTGAGTCTTTAAATAAACATGACCATGGAGAGGCTGTGTGTCTCAATAGTGGGAACAAAGCAGTTGGGGCAGAAGATGTGAGCCCGAGAGTGGGGGGGACTCAGGCCCTGGATGGGACAGAGTTGAGAGAGCTGTCTTAGTGTTCTATTGTGAAGCGACACCGTGACCAAGGCATCTTATAAAAGAAAGCATTAATTGGGGTCTTGCTTACAATTTCAGAGATTAATCTATGATCGTCATGGTGGCGAGCACGGCAGCCGGCAGGCACACAGACATGGTAGTGGGGCAGAAGCTGAAAGCTCACATATGATCTGGCAGAGAAAGATAGAGATTGAACCTGGTGTGCTTTTGAAACCTCAACGCCCACCCACAGTGATACACCTCCTCCAACAGGGCCACACCAACTAAGCCCTCCTAAACAGCTCACCAACTGGGAATCAAACATTCAAATATACGAGCCGGGGGTGGGGCATACTCATTCAAACCATCGCACAGGCATGGCCTGCCTACATGCCCAAGTCAGCCCCAATGTCGCCTTCTGTTCCTTCAGGGGGACATGGGCTCTGCGTATATCAGGGGCACTGAGGAACCCAAGAAGTGACCAGCAGTGGAGTTGAACCTGATCTGTCCCAAGCACATGTTGGATGTCAACTACTCAGACAATAAGAAACAACTGTGGCAAGGAGTCAATGGTTTCTTTAGTTCCCTTCCAGGAGTACACAAACTTATTAAAGTCCTCGTCGTCCCAGAATTGCCTAGTATAGACCGGGGCAGACTTCCAGCTCTGCTCTTCTCTCTGGCCCTCAGATGCTCGAGCCATGAAGAGTTGTTTCCTGGAGCACAGGGTGGGAAGAGACAGGGAGACAGCAGAAAGGTGGGTCTGCCCCACACCAGGCAGACAGGTAGGCTAGCAGAAGTGCCTGAGACAGGGTGTATCCCTAAAACAAAGCTTTCATTGGCTTCTCAGCCGAGACGTGGCCCCACTTTGTGTTCTGTTACTGTGAAAAACATCAGGACCAAAACAAACGAGAAAAGGGTTGATTTCATTTTACACTTCTAGGTCACAATCCTTCAGTGAGGAAAATCGGAGCAAGAAATTGAGGGAGGAACTAAAGCAGAGACCATGGAGGAGTGCGGTTTACTGGCTTTTTCTCCCTGGCTTGCTTAGATAGCTTTCTATTTTTTTTTTAAATTATTTCTTTTCTTATTTGGGGTTATAGCATAATCCCTATCTTTTCCTTTGTCCAAACCCTCCCATAGACCCTTCCTTGCTTCTCTTCCAAAGTCATGGCTTGTTGTTGTTACAAGCACATATGTATATGTGTGTATATATGCATACATATATATACATTTCTAAATATATAAACATAACCTGTATAAAGTTACTTGGGTGTATGTCCTCAGGGATGATTTGGTAGTGGAGAACCTGTTGGTGTGCTTGTCTCTAAAGAAGACTATTTCTCCCTCTCTCAGCATCAGACACGGGACTCAGAGGCCCCTGAGCAAGAACTGTTTTAAAAGCCTCCTCAAGGACTCGCTTTTATAGTACTAGAAGGTGACAAGAGAGCTTCAAAGGAGGGACATAACCAATAGTCCTACACAGCTATAATGCCTATGAGCCACAACAATGACCAGCATGGCACAACAACCCTAGGGGTTCAGTAGCGGCATTCATACCTTGGTGATTAGCAACAGCTCTCTGATTGGATCTAAGACCCACTCAACAAGAGGGAAATCATGCCTGGTACTGGACACATAGCCAGCTACTGGGGACTAGTGAAGTCTTGCTTCTCAGAGGTGAACCTGTAACTGCCACTTTAGTGAACTAGCACAATCCCTTTCTAACTCCACTCTAAATATTTATCCTCACACCCACAGAGAGGTGGTGTCCTCACCTCTCAACAAGGAGACATCTCCACACAACGGACAAACCATTTCAACTAGCTTTCTTATACAATCCACAGATGGGCACCATCCACAGGGCTCTAGGCCGTCTCCATCCATTACATGCCTCACAGACATGCTCATAAGCCAATCTGATGGAGGCGATTTCCTAATTGAGATGCCTTCGGGAAAACTCTAGGCTATGCTGACAGCTGGACTAGAAGAGATGCACACATGCATACAACACATGGTAAAGAGCCATTTTAATCTTTCCATAAAAATTACATGAATTTGTATAGGAGTAAGTAACCCAGCATGGGTAGTATGTGGCCAGGATAGTCAGGGAGGAAGCAGCTGTGTCTGCACGAACGAGACCCTCATCTCGGTGTGCTGGATAAGCAGCTAACATGAGATTAATAACTGTCGCAGATGCCTACGACTTCAACTACAGTCTGATTGTCCAACTTCAGGTGGACTCGCGTTTTTAAATTCTGGATGCTGGTCCACAGCCTCTAATAAGTATATCAATACATTAATTATGTAATGATGTATCAACAAAGGAAGGCTGCTTAGATGACAGTGGTCCAGCAGATTATAATGAGTCAAGGAATTCCTGTCACCTAGTGACAACAAAGTCTTTCTGATGCCCTAATACAATGTATTCCTCAAGTGTAGGTGGTAATGCTGATGATATTTAGTACACTGTCAGTTTAATCCATATTATAGTATGTTCAGAATGCCACACTTGCTAATACATGACTGTTGCCAGCTTGTGTATTTACTATATTTCTTATTGGAAAGTATGTCCCTCCTTACAAGTTTACTAAGACATTACGTAGTATATGCTGATAGCAGTTCATAAATATGCTACCTTTTATGAGTTCCTCAAGAGGCCAGATTGAGTAATTGACTTCTGCTGTCCAGGTCTGTGGTGCTAACACAATGAAAAACAACCACGAAACGACATAGTCCATCATCATTGAAGAGATGTGGTCATAATACACCAAGTACTGGTGTGGGAAGCAGAGGCCCCGAAGAAACATAGTATGGGTATGCCAGAGTATCTGGAAAAAACTGCCTGGCAAGTTACCAAAGCTGTTTGTAAGACAGAAGGGAAAGGTAAACCCCTAGGGACCAATGCCATTTCATATTCAAACTCAAAAAATCATGTGCACAAACCCTCACAACCACTAAACCAACTAGCAAAATAATTTAACACAGTGAGGCTGGTTAGAGCTCTTGAACCATTCAGTAGAAGAGACATTTCTTCATCAGATGGGCTTCCTCCAGAAGCCAGTGGGAGCAGATCCCACACCAAATGTTAGGTGGAGCTCAGGGAAGTCCTTGGAAGAGGCAGAGGAAGGATTATCAGAGTCAGAGGGGTCGAGGATGCCAGAATACAGCCCACAGCCTCAAGTAAGCAGGGCTCATGGGGCCTCACAGACACTGGTGTGGCAATCACAGAGTCTATGCTAGATCCTCTGCACACAGACTGTGGTTGTCTGGCTTGGG
>JAQHUG010000080.1:1073970-1105217 GCA_028555095.1 Dicrostonyx torquatus
GCTGACCGGTGTCAAGTGTCCCAGTAACTTAAAGGTTTCGCTTCAGCAGTTCTGGTATCTTGTTCATCACAGCTGATTCTTCGGCCCCAGCTGACCAGAACCACAGAATCTTAACACAAAATAACAAATGGCTCTGAAACAAGCCGAGCCAGGCCCCCATCCTCTGCACTCTTCTCAACGTTCTTATCTTCCAAGCTCTCATAGAGCATCCCACAGAGCTATAAACACCAGCCCAAAGTTCCAAAGTCCTTCCACAGTCTTCCCCAAACCATGGTCAGGTCTATTACAACAATACCCCACAATTTCTGTCTTAGTTAGGGTTTCTATTGCTGTGACAAAAAAAAAAAAAAACATGACCAAAAAACAAGTTGAGGAAGAAAAGGTTTATTTGGCTTACACTTCCAGATCATAGTCCATAATTGGGGGAATTCAAAAAGGGAACTCAAACAGGGCTGGAGCCGGGAGGCAGGAGCTGATGCAGAGGCCATGGAAGGGAGCTGCTCTCTGGCTTGCTTCACTTGGCGTGCTCAGCCTGCTTTCTTATAGAACCCAGGACCAGCAGCCCAGGGATGGCACCACCCACAAAGATCACTAATTAAGAAAATGCCTTCGAGCTGGATCTCATGGAGGTGTGTCCTCAGCTGAGGCTCCTTCTTCTCTGATGACCCTGGCTTCTGACAAGCGGACACAGAAAACCAGCCAGTCCACACAACTTGACTGCAAAGGCAGTTCTCAGAGAAAAGGTTATGACTACAAATATTAAAAACATTAAAAACTCAGAGATTTCAAATGAATAACTTAATGATGCAGCTCAAAGTTTTAGAAAAATGTAAATAGGCTAAACGAAAATCAATAGAAAGAAATAAGGATCACATCACATATTAGTGAAATAAAGACTAAAAGAACAGAATAACCATGAAACAAAGAGTTGGCTCTTTCTAAATGAAAAGCTCTTAGCCAAATTAATCAAACAACAAAGAGAGCAACCCTGACTAAATAAACCTGGAGTTGAAAAGGAGACATTACAACAGACACCAATGAAATCCAGAGACACATTGAGAGAAACACTTGGAAACCTATACTGTGAAAATCTGAAAACTCCCGAGGAAACAGAAGAGTCCCACGATATCCAGACACACTGACTGCAGTAGTTCCTGTGGTGGGGGTGGGTCTACCCCTGTCCACCCCAGACAGAGGCCAACAACGGCCAAGGGAATGATTCTGCCCATGTCTATCTTAGTGAACCACTGAGTCTAGCTGGAGTTATTTAAAGATGCATGGAGGAGAAATCAGTTACATGAGCACAGGCAACTTGTATGAAATTGCACCACTGAAGAAGGCTCTCCCGCCAGGCAACTGTTAACCACTTATATTCTTAAAGAGGAAAGGGCTTCATACGCCCCGAGTGCCCATTCGTCCTGTAAAATTCTCCCTTCCCCATTCCACACAGAAACATCAGTGCTCCGCAGCGTGTGAGGGCCGCACACAAGCACTTGCAGTTTCTGCTTTTAAGATGGAAATGGCATTTCCTGTTCGGAGGACAGAATCCCTCCCCTCCCTCCAGTTCCTACACTCTTTCCTCTGCCTTTTTGCAATGTGCTCCAAGCCCCGGATGGAGTATTAGAGATGCACGATTATTTTTCTTTCCTTTAGGGGTGATTTCTGGGCTGGCAGTCAGCAGCAATGTCACTGACTTTCAACACCATGACCAGTGATGTGTGTCACCAGAGAAACCATCACCCACTGTGAAAGACGCTTCCCTGGTCAAGGCTGATATAGCAGTAATGATTTATGAGTGTAAATGGAAATATTTAGAAAACATTTTAATGGATGCATCACATGCATTTAGACAAGCAAAGGTGTCACCAGAGACACTAATCTCCCTAGTCACAGGTGGTTTGGGTTTATCTTATATTCTTATTTTGCTTATTTGTTTAAATTCTGGTCTTCAGGACCGAGCCCAGGTTCTTTCCTGTAAAGTGGGTGCTGAGTACAATTGGAAAATAACTGACTGTACCCATAGGAACTCTGCTACTATTACATCAGTAGAGGCCTTTCACGTTGACAGTATTGGACATGGCATGTCCACAGCTTACTAGGACGACTGGCAACAATTCTCTCTCAGCAACCTGCATGGCACCTTCAGCACTGCAAAAGCTAACCAGCAGCGATGTTATTTGCGGCTCAGTAGCAAAGTGGTGTGTGTGTGTGTGTGTGTGTGTGTGTGTGTGTGTATGTGTGTGTGTGTGTGTGTGATAGGCCTGTGTCTATGCTATAGCCATGTGTCTACATGCGGGTACCCTTTGAGGCCAAAGAAGGCCTCAATCAGTCTCCTTCTATTAGGGAATGCAGTGTCTTCAGCAGTACAGTCTTATCACTTAGTTCTGAGCAGTGGAAATAGTCTGTACCGAGTGGGGCTTCCCTCACCAGGCACTCAGCATCCATGGCAGGCAGTTTCAGAGTCTTCAGTAACTGCAGTTCAGGACATTTCCCAGCCTCCTCTGGCTCCAAAGGGTACCCCCCATATAGATATGTGGCTATGGCATAGACACAGGGCTATGGCGTGCACGCGCGCGCGCGCACACACACACACACACACACACACACACACTCAAATCTTTTAAAGGCTAGGGCAATTCTCACCCTATGAGAGCTCTCTCCTCCCGAGCTCTAGGCACAATGGTGATCAACTGTACTTCTTCATCCCTTTGGTGAACCATCTTTGGGCATCACCTTTCAAGCATTCCTGGGCTCTAGCTATGATGCACTCCAGGAACTTATTAGCACAACATTTGGCTTCTTCTTTTCCCCTAGGAACTCTAACTCAGCACCAATCTATCCGCGTTTACTGTTGAGTAACTGGACAGGCTCCTTTGTCCACTTTTTCCTGTTCTCCTTCTCCTCTTAACTGCCTTAGCACTTTATAAACCTGATATGCATGTGGGCCTAACTCAATCCGCCAAACCCTCCTCGCCTCATAAAGACAATGACTATCAGTCCTGAGGCCCCTGATGAATTAACTTCCTTCTTCCCTCTCAGGCGAACACAGTACTATCCGAGCCCATATCCTGGACACTAAACCTAATCTCTCAGGCTCTCTCATTCTCATTCTTCCCTAGTTTCTTTCTCCTCATTGTTCTTTGGACAGGTTCTGACTCCAGGAGGGGCTCTCTAGCGGAGATCTAATTGTGCCCTCTGATTTACCTCCAGCTGTAAGAAAGGACACGATAGACTGATTTTCCTGTTAGTTCAGAGACTTGTGCAGAAGAGATCATCTGTATCTTTTTTCCTTGTTATAATTTCCTGTCTACACAGGAGCATTCTTCCGGGGAAGCCAACTCCACCTAAGTTGCATGGCTCATCACCCTTAGCAGTGCCAATGGTTCCGTTCATGTCCCTTACAGTGCTATTTTCTCCACACAGGCTGCTTTCAGAGACTATAGTATACTCTCTGGTCCATCAACCATGAGAGAGGCAGCTCTCGCTAACTACCATGGTAGACCCCATTCATCGGGAAGTGTGCCATTCTACATAGTAAGTCATCCTGGAGACACCACCACCACCGACACCACCAACACCTCGCCTTGAGCTAGAGTAGAATCGGTAGTATATCTCATCACCCACAACAGGGGCAATGTCTCTGTTTCTACAGCATCCTACTCCACACAAAAAGGAAAGACTGTTGGATTAGCCAGGGCTCTGGAAAGGAAGAAAACTGATAGGTGAAGATATACATAAAGAGATTTATTAGAGTGTCTCACAGGCTGTGGTCCAACAGGAAGGCCAAGACTCCAGTAACAGTTCAGTCTGTGAGACTGGATGTCTCAGCAGTTCCAACCTGGTGCTGGACTCCCAGGGCATTCCTGGAGAGCTGCAGGTCTTCAGTCTACCCTGGATCCTGGAGAAGTAGGTCCTAACATCAGTGGAGGAAGGAGTGCCTCAACAGCAGGATGATGAGCTTATCAGCAAGAGTGAGGGCAACAGGCAAAGAGCGAAAGCTGCCTTCTCCAGTGTTCTTGTGTGTGTACTGCCACCGGAAGGCGAGTCTTCCGACTTCGAATGACTAGGTGAAGAAAATCCTTCACAGTACCCTAGTCGTCTGTGTCTCAGTTGATTCCAGATGTAGACAAGCTGACGGCCAAGATTAGCCATCACAGACCTAGGTCACATCAATAATGCCCCTCAAATGATTTAACTTCAGTCACATATCACCTAAGCAGGGGCAGTGCGATTGTTCCTCCCAAACTCATCTTTGGGTCGGTCATGCCCTGTTTGCGTGTGACTTTTCCTGAAGAGTTTATTTCTATTTATTATCAGATAGAGATGACCATGATAGAAAAAAATTATTTTCTGTCTGGCTTGGTAAACCAATGAGTGTAATTGGAATTACCTAAAGAACCAAATGCATTCTACAAAGTTAATATTACCTGGATACCAAAGCCAGATAAAGATACAACAAAAAGAGAAAATGAAAGACTAATTTCACTAATGAACATTGATGCAAATTTCTAAGTACTTGCTCATCAAGCTCACCAACATGCTCATAAATCATATAATGAAAGCAGCTTTCATTCTGAGTATTCAAGAATGACTCAATAGGTGCAAATTAATAAATATGCCACATAGGTTGACTCAAAGACAGAAATCACATGGCCATTTTAATATGAACTAAAAAGATCTTTGACAAAATTCAGCATCCTATTTATAATGATAAAGGCTCTAAAGAAGCTAAGAATAAAAATAAAATACCCTAGTAGAAGGGTTTCCATAACAGACCTCTCTCTGGTCAACATAATACAAGCGGAACAGCACCGAGAAAGCATTGTCTCTAAAATTATGAGCAGCACAATTGTCCCTGCTCCCTCCACTTACTTACTAGAGCACCTGAAGAGCGATTAAGAGAAAGGAATAAATGCAACATAAATAGAAAAGGAAAAACTTTGATTTCCTTATTCTTTTGATATGATTATATACTGTGCTGGCTAATATTAACTGTAATCTCGACACAACCTAGGAGAACTTGGCTGAGAGTGAAATAAGTCTTCCCCAGGAAGGCACACCTTTTAGATATCTGATACCAGCGCTCAGCTCTGAAGACATACACATACAAGTGACATTACACAGACTGAGAAGATTGTATTTATATATTTAGCAATACTTATGTAACAAGAATTAAATAAAAGGGGACCATGAATTTGAAAGCAATCAAGGGGGAGCATATTGCTATATGGATTTGGAGATAGGAAAGGGAATGGAAAAGCAATGTCATTAAATTATAATCTAAAAAAACTTAGAAAATAAAAAGGGAGTCGGAATGAGGACTTACCTGTATCAGACAGCCTGCTGGTACGTCTGTTGGGAAGTGTCTGGTTTGTTAACTGATGTATGAAGGTTCAGCCCAGTGTGGATCGTGCTTTCCATGCCCCACCCCTCAATAAGGACCTATTGGCAGCATCTGCCAGTTGCTCAGGAAGAGAGGCTGTTTAGTTTTGAGAACACTCCCACTAGTGGTTTGCCCATGCACCACATGTGACCCCAGCCTCCTACACACGTACCAACTCTATTGAACTCACTGGGCTCTCAAGAAAAAAATGGGAGCCATGAAGTTGGGAAGGAAATATGTTAAGGGACCTGGAGGGAGTTGGAGGGGGCTAATGGCGGTGACTGCAGCCATATTTCACTGTGCGAGTAACTAGCCTGGCAGAGGAAGGTATTTTAAAGACATGTGTGTATCTCTCGGTCTGATTATCAGACTATAAAGCGATAAATGGACCTAAACAAATGGAATTGCCATAGGAAGCTCCTGCTGGCAGGAGAGGCCCCAGCTAGAGGAGGACCTTGTCTCCCGGAGATTACCTGTTCTGGCAGCTTGTTAGAGCGCCTTACAGGATGAGGCTGAAGCCCAGATGAGGATGGGTCAGTGGTGGCAAGGACTGCCCCTCAACTGGGACCACTCACATGTACATATCCTGGCCCTCTAGTTAATTTTTGATCTCAGCTCAGGACTAGGAAGACAGACATAAGGGGGTTGCTGACTCCTTTTGTCCATCTGCCCAATGTGCCCACACTGAGTAGCTCTCCTTTTTCTGCTTCCCATTTAAAATGTGGCTCTTTTTATTGGCTTATTGAAGACAGAAGGCTGAACCTGACATGGGGCACAGGTTGTGACTCAAAGTTTGATAAAATATGCTTAAATAAAATTCTCAAGAATAAAGAAAAATTATTTTTTAAAAAGACTCCAACTATCCCAAAGGATATAAGTCCTACAAACCATAACAACACCCCCACATGGTGAGAAATACCCAGGGTACAACAGTGGCAGTTATACTTGAGGCTAACCAATGAGCCATCTCATTGGCTGTATAACCCACTCCAAAAGAGACAGAGCATGCCAGGTACTGTGAACCTAGTCTGTTATCCGTGGCTGCGGAGGTCATGGACCCGAGATGGGAAAGGACAGTGGCCACTTTCCTAGGCCACTGGAATATCTACCTGCAACCTAAATAGGGTTCCTTAAACATACAGATTCCCCCCTCACCAAAGAGACTTCTTTCTGTAGCAGACAGAGACCATCACAGGAAGTCACAATAGGTCAAAATGAGGAAAACAACTCACTGTGGGGTGAGCAGCCCCAGGCGATACGTCCACAACACAATCACTACACCTAGAGGCTCAGGGAGAACTGAGGGAAAGGGAGCAGGAAGATCCAAGAGCCAGGGACCAGGGCATCTGCTGAGAGATGTCTTCTGTCTATGACAGAAAATCAGCACCCAGGAAATCACCAGAGTTGTCTGAACAGTCCCTGGAATATAGCAACACCAATTGCCCCTAGTGCAGCGGTTCTCAACCCAGAGGCTGCATATCAGATAGCCTGCATATCTGAGACTTACATTATCATTCATAGCAGTACCAAAATTACAGTTATGAAGTAGCAACAAAGTAATTTTGTGGTTGGGGGTCACCACAGCATGAGGAACTGAATTAAGGGTCGAAGCATTAGGGAGGTTGAGACCACTGCTCTAGATGAAGAGCTACTGCAATTAATGTTGCCCAGAGAGGGAGGATCCATCTTCTCCAGGGACAAACCCCAAATAGGTTATCCAACTCCCAAAGGCCAGCCCTAAACACATGGCAGCAACACTAAATAAATGCAATAGGTTGTAGTTATAAGTGTATGTGTGCCTAAAAAATAATTTAAAAACAAGAGACGTTAAATTTTTGGAAATTCAACATAAAAGGAAATTTTTAAAATAATAAATAAATAGGCTCTATGGCGGAGTTTATCAACATCTTGGGGTATTGGAGCGCCCTCTGATGGCAGCAAAGGGAATAGATGGTATAAATGGGCAGCCAGGGGAAGGGCTGCCCATTCCTGGGACACCGCAAAAAGTGTCCTTGCTGAAAGTGGTGAGAGGACCTGGAGAGCAGTTGAGAGTTCTAAGAGCCTTCTTAGCAATCAAGATTGTGGCTCTTGGGAGCTAAGATAATGGCCATCCTCAAAAGACAAGAGCACAGTGAGCTGGGAGAATGCCCTGCCTGCAGCGCCTCCCCGTGCTGCACCTATTCAGACTCAAGCACTTTCCCCAGCCTCCGACCTGCAGGAGGAGCACCCACCCCCACACCCACCCCCAGTGCCAGCCCTTCCATTCTTGGAGCTGTCTCCAGGCTGAGATGATTGGTCTACCATACCACCAGCAGCAAGGCAAGCGACTCAGAGCTGCCTTCCTGGCTGGAAAGGCCTCATAGCAAAGACCAGACAAGAAGGTCCGAGTCCTTCAGGCCTTATTCCGGGCAATGTGGCCACAGTCCTGGAGCCAGATTACACTTATGTTGGCCTGACTACTGCCAAACTCAGTCCTGACAAAGAGGAAGAATCTAGGAGCCACTCATCTTTGACCTTGCCCCTGCTGTTCCACTGCAGGGGGTAGGGGTGGGGAGGGGGCAGAAGGACATGGTCTCTCTTCTGGGGGCAGAAATTGAACTTGGTGCCAACTGGTGTCTTGAACAGAGAGGAGCCACATTCAGTACAGTGATAAACTTCCGGTATAGTTTTTGTGGTAGCTATGGGACACCCATCTGACATCACAACTGGCTGTGAGGGGTGACCCTACATCTCCTTCCCTGTCTCAGCTCAGTGGCAAGCATCTGCTGTTTTAGAAAGTCTTCTTTTGGACTTGGCCTGTAACCCCTCCTTCCTCCTACAACTGATATAGCCCCCACTACACTGTGTGGGCTTCTGCACTCTTGCATCTGAACTGTTCTTAGTGTTGAAATCCTCCCATGATCCTCTCCCTGAAGCCAAAATGTAGCTTTTAGCAGTCAGCCAGGTCAATTCCATCAGCCCCAGGCTCCTCGGTCCAGTATTACCCCTGTTTTTCAGAGGCTAGCCAGAAGTGTCCAGGCCACTCCAGGGTACTTCCTTTGTCCTCTTCCCCAAGTTCCAGCTTTATCTCCTGCTGTCTCCACCTTCACACTAGACACTCTGGAGAACCTTGGCTGCGTTGACTCAGGGACCTTATGAAACAGACTTACATCAGAACCTGGGCTATAAGAAATGGGAGCTTGGCAGGCAGGCCCTTGCTGCAGGAGCATCCATAGATTAAAGTCCCTCTACCCTGGAGGCACCCACATCTCCTCACAGGATCCAGTCCCTCCCCCCCACATGCTCCCTCAATGATGATGGCTTCATCAAGGTAACTTTTGGCTGCCCCACCGTGCATCTTTGGGCCTACCTTGACACAAAGGGTTTGCCAGTGGTCTCCTAGCACTGTGGTACATGTAAACGCCGAGGCTGCTGGTCAGGCAGGAAGAAGTCTGCCATAGTTCACATGGCACTTTCGCTTGGGCAGTACTCTGGGTACACGGCTCCCTTTGCCCTGGAAGTTCTACAGCATCCTCCCGGCACTGTCTCACCTGCCTTCCTTAGCCTGCTTCCTGGCCATTTATCCTGGGTCCCTGAACTTACATTCCACAGAAAAGCCCCTGTGGAGCCGATAAAGTCATCTGCATCCAGGCCCCAATTATTCCTGATCCATCACACTGGGCATGGCAAACATACACATCCTACCTGTGGCACATACAAAATGCATGTACACACCCTCACGGACATGTATCCTACCTGTAACATACGGCACATGTATGGTTATACATATGCACATTTACAAACATATCCTTCTCTCTTCTGGTAGTCAAATACTACATTCCTTTCCAGACAATGTTTTGTAACATATTTTTCAGAATCCAAAGCAGAGACTACATACTTAAGGCATCATGGGAAAGAAAAGAGGGAGGGCTCCTGGAGGCTGTGGCCTGTGCCTTCTGTATCCCAGGGAAAGCCTAGAGCAGAAAATGATATGACCAATTCCAGGAGTATTGGTGTTGTTAGCTGTTGTGAAATAATATTTTAAGATGTGTTACACTCGTTTATGGTGTGGAATACAACTAGCAGACCAAGCTCTCACCACAGCCCCATCCTGGGGTACCTCCCCCCATCTTAGTGACCTCAGTACCCAACACAGTGAACTGAGGACCCAGCCTTGGGGGATGGGACCATGACGCCTTAGTACTTGCAGAGGAGCAAGCCTGGAATTGTCAGAGGCCCACCCAGAAACAAGGGCCTTACAGGCCTGTAGGTTTCCTGTCTTCAGCAAGTCTTCAAGCTGGCATCAGAGGCGGGGGTAGAGAGAGACTTAAACTGAACGTGTTCTCAAATCCCTAAGCAACAAGCCCAGCTTCTGTCTCCTCCAGTGTTCTCATACTTGGGAGATTTTCTAAAGTTGAAACCCCAGCCGGCTTCTGATCTTACTCAACTCTCCAGGAATTCCTAGGTGCTAGGGTAGCTGTTCCCACGATGGTATTGTGTTTATGGAGTTTCTGCTTTGGACGCAGAAGACCACACTAGGAAACAACACAAACCAGAGCTACTGGGAAGAGACCTTGGATATGAGTGCCAACTGCTGCACCTCTTATGGCCCCATGCAAAAAGCCTGCTGCATCTCCAGAAGACAAGAGAAACCTGACATTTGCAGCAGACTGTCTAACAAAACCCTAGCAGCAGGCATGAGAAACATCCTTTTGAGTTGTTGATTGGGGGAGTCCAAGAAAATCCTAACAAATATAGGCCATTGTTGTTGGCCTTGCTTACTTCCCTGAGGCTGAAGCAAGTCCCTGTTGCTAAGCACTAGCTCGGACACTAGACTCTGAGGATTTGTGCAGGATCTGAACCCAAAGCCTCCTCCCTGGGGCTACACTTCATGCTGCCAGAGGTTGCTGTGCCAGCTGCCAAGAAAGGAAGCAGTCATTTGTGTTTCCCTTTTGCTTTCTCTGTAAGCTGTAATCAAGGTGTGTGGTGCTCCACACAATAGGATTTTACTATCCCCTAGTTCTGGTGAGCAATCACAAGGCATGTCAGTAGCCTATTATTCTGGGGGCCTCTGGGACCTCCCTGACCTGTTTTGAGTTCTTATTCATTAGAAGACACCCAATGAATAGAAGTGAGATATTTTGTTTGCTAAACAGTAGCTTCTGGAAGCAGTATTATTCAGCTACATAGGCTATGTCCCTTTTATTTTTTAAAATGTTATTTTAATTGGTTTATAAAAGTAATGGATTTCTATGTATTTTTCTTGTTCATAGATCCTTCATTTGGTTAAGCCTCCCTCCCTGCCCTGTCATCTCTCCTATCCCCCTAATCTCATCCTTGTTTGGACCTTTCTGCCCATACTGTTCCCTCTCTGTACTTGTCACTAATATCACTAATGTACTACTAGTTCCTGTCCCTTAACACATCCTCCCCAACGGCCCCTTTCCAGTTTCCTATACAACTAAAGAATCAAAGCTAAGACGCACATGAGAAAAACAAAAGGTATTTATCTCTCTCGGTTTGGGTAGCCAAAGTCAGTACAGTTTTTCCAGTGCTTGGTCACCAGAGAGTGGAACTGTTTAAAAGGATTAGAAGGATTAGGAAGTGTGGCCTTCTGGGAGGAAGTATGCCATGAAGGTGAGCTTTGTTTCAAAAGCCCATGCCAAACCAGACCTCTTTCTGTGATCAGGATGTAGCTCTGAGCTACTGCTCCAGCACCTGGCTGCATGCTACCATGCTTCACACCATGATGATAATGGACCAATCCTTGAAACCGTAATCAAGCTGCCAACTAAACACTTTGTTTTATGAATTGCTTTGGTCATGGTGACTCTACAACAGTAGAACGGTGACTACGATACCGGCAAATTTCATAATTTTATCTTCACATTTGAATAAAATTCCTCTGTAGCTGTCCTACATTATCATTATACACTCATCTGTTGATAGATTTTTAGGCTGAGTTTATTTCCTAACTATTGTGGATAGAGCAGCATGGATAAGCAAATATCTCACTATTAGGATATAGAGTCCTTTGGTTATATGCCAAGGATGACATACCTTGGGCATATGATAGTTCTATTTCTAGCTTTCACACTGACTTCCATAAAGGACGCTATTTCCCCGCAACATGGCCAGATGTTATCATTACAATTCAGGGGGTGGGGTGTGGTGAGAAAGGGTCTTTGTAGTCCTGTCTGTCCTGGAACTTACTATATAGCCCAGGCTGACCTCAAATGCACAGGTCTTCCTGCCTTTGCCTCCCAAGAGTTGGGATTAAAGACATGAATCACCACACTGAGCCTGTACTGTTCTTTTGTTTTTGAGATAGGGTTTCTCTGTGTAGCAGCCCTAGCTGTCCTAGAACTAACTCTGTATAGGAGGCTGGCCTTGAACTCAAGAGATCCACCTGCCTCGGCCTCCCACATGCTGGAATTAAAGGCGTGTGCCACCTTCACCCAGTTTACTTATATTTTCTGACAATAGCCATTCTGAATGGGATGAGTTGGAATTGCAAAGTAGTTTTAATTTTCATATATCTAATGGCTAAGGATGTTGAACACTTTTTAAAGTATTTATTAGCATTAATATTTCTCTGGGCACTCTAGTCAGTTCCAGATTCCACTTCTGATGGAGTTGTTGTAATGTTTCATTTCTAGGTTTTTTGAGCTCTTTGTATATTCTAGCTATTAATCTTCTGTCCCATTCTGTCGGTGGCCTTTTCACTAGAAAGACCTTTCCCTTTGCTGCACTGCAGCTTTTTAATCTCATGAAGTCCTACTTGTCAATTGTTCTCTGTGTTCCCCACTTAGAAAGATCTTACCTATGTCTTTATCCTGTATCCAACTCTTTCTCTTCTGGCAGTTTCAGAGCTTCAGGTCTTATGCTGTGGTCCTTGAACAATTTCGACTTGATATGTGTATAGTTGGAAGGATCAAATTTCGCTCTTCTCTCTACCTGTAGCTACCCAGCATTTCCATATCATTTGCTCAACTGGCTGCCTCTTATCCTATGTGCACTTTTGGTTACCTTCAAAAATCAAGCAGCTGTACCGAGATGGGTTTTCTGGGTCCTTTATTCCATCCCACTGATCTATGTGTCTGTCTCATGCCGGTGCATGCTGTTTTATTACTATGATTATGTCAGGTATGGTAATACCTCCAGCATTTGCTAAGATCTTGTTTCCATAGAAGTATTTGGTCCGTGTCTTCTAAGCCTGTGAAAGTGGAGTTGCAATGTTGATTAGGATTGCAATGAATCGCTAAGTTGCTTTAGGTAGCATGGCCATTTTGGCAATCTGAAATTTGGCCCCCACGGATCCAGGCTTTCCATCCTCTAGTGGTTTCTCTCTTTGGAGTTTTAAAGCGTTCACTGTACAAGTGTTTCACTTTCTAGTTAGGTTCAGGGCATTTTACACATTTCAGGCTTTTGTGAATGGGATTGTTTCCCTAGCTTTTTTCCCAGTGTATTTGTCATGTACATAGGAAGGCTACAGAAATTTGTGTGTTGTAGAATATTTAACTATGTAAAGATGTGTTACATTGTTTATGCTGCAGAATATTACTTTAACTATGTAAAAATGTGTTACATTTGTTTCATCTTGCCTGCCTAAGGCACCTGATTGGTCTAATAAAAAACTGAATGGCCAATAGATAGGCAGGAGAGGGATAGGAGGGGCTGGAGAGCAGAGGGAATAAGTAGGAGGAGAAATCTAGGCTGGGGAGAAAGAGAGAATGAGGGAGAAAGAGAAGGACATACCCAGAGCCAGATGCCAGGCAACCACCAGTCAGACAGACAGAGAAAGCAGTAAAAGATATACAGAAAGAAAGGTTAAAAAGCCCTGAGGCAAAACATATATGAAGGAAAACAGGTTAAGTTATAAGAGCTAGTAGGACAAGCATAAGATAAGGCCAAGCATTCATAACTAACAAGAAGTCTCCATGTCATGATTTGGGAACTAGTTCATGGCTTAAAAGAAAAAGCCTGGTACATGTGTGCTAATTCTGTATCCTGTCATGTTGCTGAAAATGTTTGTCAGCTATATGAGTTTTCTGGTGGAACTTTTAGGGCCTTTAATGTTTAGGATCAAATCAAGAGCAAATAAGGACACTTTGACTTCTTTCCTTTCCTTTGTATTCCATTATCTCTTTCTTTTGTCTGCTCCAGCTAAGATTTCAAGCACAATTAACAGTAGTGAAAGAAAAATGGACATGCTAGTCTTGTTCTATTTTAGTGGAAATGTGTTGCAGGAAGCTTTCTGGAATAAGTACTCCAACACCAATGAGACAGGAGATGTCACTGGTGGGCCATAGCTAGGATGCTCCCGACAGGCTTTGTTTCTTGGGTCTAATTTGTATTCTCATTTTATACGCTAAAACCACAAGGTGCGGCAGGCAAGCAAGCAGATTTTACAGAAGCATATGTGGCGGTCAGCAGGTTGTTAAGGGCAACGACCCATTGTTTCAGCTCTTTTTCCAGGTCATTGTGTTCTAGGTAGCCAGTGAAGTCATGCTTGGGAAATAGGCAGTACAAGCAATGCTTTAAGTAAACCACTAAATAAATCAATATCTAATAATTGGTCTCTTTTTAACCTTATTCCAATTCAAACGTTTCAAGTTTTTCTCTGTTTATCATGATGATGGCTGTGGGATTTTTGTACACAGCCTTTACAATGCAGAGATATATCTCCTGTATCCTAGATTCTCCAGGACTTTTATCATGAGTGAATCTCAAAGGCCTTTTCTACACTGAATGATGTGATCATGTTGAATCTATCTTTGAGTTTATGTGGCAGATCACACTTACTGATTTACATACATTGAACAATTCCCACATCTCTGGGATAGAACCTGCTCGATTGCCGATGAGCTTTTTGACAGGTTTTTTTTTTAAAGGTTTTGTTTTTGGAAAAAGTCATACATGAGAATTGTATTAGCATCATTTCCTCCCCTCATCCTTCCCCCTACAACTCCTGTGCACTCCCCACCCCCAAGCTCATGAATTCTTTATTATTATTGCTAAGGGACAGTGGACTCCAATATCTTTTTAGTTAAACAATGTTAGATTTTGATCATGTTCCTAGATAGAGGTCAACTTTTTTTTTTTTTTTACTGGTTCCTCTTCAATAATCTTGTGAATTACACAACATCATTTGTTTCCATTATTCTGAGAATTGACTGACCATATGATATTTCATGGTAATTTAGCTGTCTGACCATAAATCCATACATATACTTCCAGTGATCATAAAAATAATTGCAAGATTCCACTTTTAATCATTTGCTCACTTGGTATAGAAGACTCTTCCTTTAACCTGGGCTGTTTTCATTCTCCTACTATGGGAAACTGAAAATATGGCTTGGCTATTATTAAATTTTTACTTTGGAACATCTCAGTGTTAGCTTCTGGTTTTCAACACCATTAACAATTATTAGATATATACATGTGTTTAGGGCTGCCACTCATGATTGGGTAACCTATTAGAGATGGCTTGTTCCTGGAGAACATTTAATCTCCCTCTCTTGGTGACACTGAGAGTCTAAAGCTCTTCACCGAGGGGAGCAGCCTTATTAAACCCCCCATCTACCTTCTTAGTATATTGACTGACTGTCTTAGTCACTGCTCTTTTGCTGTGAAGAGACACAATGACAACTCTTTTGTCATTGTTTAACTAAAAAGGAAAACATTTATTTGGAGGCTTGCTTACAATTTAGAGACTTAGTCCACTGTCATCACAGTGGGGAGCATGGTGGCACACATGGCATAGAAATTATGCCTGGTCCTGGAAACTTAGCTAACTACTCAGTCCTAGTGAGGTCATAGCTACTGGAGAAGAATCTACAACCTCAAATTTACTAAAGTAGCATAGTCCTAAACAACAATGCATTAACATCTGCCCTTATTCCCACAGATAAGTCAAGTCCTCACCCTCATCAAAAAAAAACTTCTCTTTGCAACAAATGGAGACTACAGAAAACCACATCAAATCAAAATGCACAGCTGTGGAGTCCCAATCCCAATAGATACTATTACAAAACACTCTTGCATCTGATGCTCTGGGAACACTGTGAAAGAGGGGTCACAAAAATTGTAACAGCCAGACAAACAGGGAGCTTGCTGTGAGACTGTCTTCTAGAAATATCAGAAGTGACACCCACAAGGTCTCACAATATGACTGCCCAAATGTGAGCTGAACAAGGAGGACACCAATAGACATGCCAAAGTAGACTGGGAAAAGCCCAGGAGGTCTCAACCTTACACAAAGAACTATAGGCAATTAAGGAAAACCGAGAATAGGAGAGGTGGCTTTCCTCAGGAAGAGCACATCAACTGGTTGTGTACCACCAAATAGCTCTGGAAACATACATATAAGCAACATCACGTGACTGAGCAGATAATATCATGAATATGTATTTTACACATATACATATGTTCACGCAATAACAATTAGTAAAAAGAAAACTCACAAGCCAGGCGGTGGTGGTGCACATGCCTTTCATTCCAGCACTTGGGAGGCAAAAGCAAAGAAATCTCTGTGAGTTCGAGAGTCCGAGGCCAGTCTGGTCTACAAGAGGTAGTTCCAGGACAGCTAGGGCTGTTACACAGAGAAACCCTGTCTTGCAAAACCAACAGAGAGAGAGAGAGAGGTCATGAATTTGGAGTTGGTAATAGAGAGAGCTGGCGGGGAGGAAAGGGAAGGAAGAAATGTAATTATATTAATCTCAAAACCAAAATAAACAAAAAGAGCCCCCACTCCTAGCTGAGATGCTAATTAATGGTTGATGGCTTCTGAGTGAGGGATGGTGGCTCCTGGTAGGCTGTCCATGCTCAAGTGGACAGTCCCACCCTTGTCAACATATAAGTATATTAACATCACAAATAAGAATCTGTAGGGAGGAGTTAGGGTAACTATGATAAAATACATTGAATGCATTGCATGAAATTCTCAAATTAATTTTTAAAATGTAACAAAAATATACTGGAGAAATAGTCCATCTAAGACAGAGACTTCTAAGGACTAACACCTGAAGGGGTCCTGTCCTCTGGCCTCCATACATAAAGGCAAAACAGGTTCATGGATGCCTGTACACCTTCTCCCTGCCTCCATTTGGGTCATGATCTATTGGCTATGATGTTCATCCATCACATCCAGCATCCTAACAAGGGCTCCCTAGCTGTGTCACAACACAGTTAAAAAAAAAGTGTAAGGGAAAACAGAAAAATAATTAGGTTTATGGAGGCATAATTTTATATGGCAAGCATATGTTTAGAAGTAAACTTCTACTTGTTTTCATACATTTAATATACATGTATAATAACATGTTTTTATACAGACAAGTGTCCACCTTCATAGCAATGGGACTGACTACTCCTGCCAACATTTCATGAGCATTTTAAAGTCATCCTGGCAACCACAGGTGATTGCTTCTTGCTTTGAGAGAAGTATCCACTAAATCTATTGTGTCAAAAACCAAAACCAAAAGACATGAAAGATGGAAACTTGGTGAGAAGGGGGTGAGGGGCACAGGTAGGAGGGTAAGAAGACAGATGAGCACAACCAGAGTGTATTATATCCATGTATGAAACTGTCAACAAAGGAGCTTATTTCAGAAAATTACGTAAGTGGACTCACCTAACATGAACCTTTTGTCTGGCTTGACGTACCATAATGCTAAGGGTTCTGTCTCTATTACTTTTCATCATGGGAACCACAAAGATTGTTCATAACACCATGGTCATTGTGGTTGCTCTGAGCTTTAGCAGACCGTGAAAAAAAAAGATGTTGTATATACATTTAAACAGATCCCAGCAGGGAAATATGCTTTTGAACTTTTGAGCACATTTCTAGCACGTGGATTACTGGGGGACAGGTAGAACACAGTCCTCCTAAAAACTAAGTCTCCAGAACTTGCGAAGAGAAGTTACAAGGTCAAGGAGAATTGGGGTGGATAAAGAACACTGACCAGGTATCCCAAATTAACAGAGAGTCTTTGAGAGGAAAGGAAGAGAGCAAAGTCAAATTCGTACCATGGCATAACCTGCTTAGCTGGCTTTCAGGATAAGGAGAGAATGGGGAGAGAAGGAAAGTTAAGGAATATAGAAGCCACCTCTGGAGGCTGGAAAGGAAAGGCAAGGTGCTGTAAGAGCCTGCTTGTTCGTTCCCAGCTGCCCAGACTCAAAATAACCACATAGAAACTATATTATTTGTAATATTGTTTGGCCAATAGCTTAAGCTTATTTTTACCTAGCCCTTATATTCTAAACTAACCCATCTCCATTAATCTGTGTACCATCACATGATTGTGGTTTACTGTCTTCGATGGAACTAAATGGTGTCTCCCTGACTCCGCCTTATTTTCCCAGCATTCAGTTTAGTTTTCCCCTTCTACCTCTGTTCTGCCCTGCTATAGGCCCAAAGCAGTTTTTTTTATTCATTAACCAATAAAAGCAACACATATACAGGAGGACTTCCCACACCATTTCCCCTTTACTGATTAAATAAAAAGGAAGGCTTTAACTTTAACTTAATAAAATTACATATAACAAAACAGGTATCAAGCAATAATTATAGTTACAATATTTCTATTTACCTTATCTTTTATCATAACTAAGAAACCCTTCATTTTTAATTTTATTTATTTATATTTGGTCACAAAAGGGAAGTTACTGTGGGGCTGCCAAGAAAGAGCAATTTATTACATGATTTAGAGCAGGGTTTATGCAGCTTGATGCAGGTGAGGTCACAGCATAAAACATTCTTAATTCAAGCATACAAAAGTCTCTGCTATCTTTTTATTGATGTCTCACTGAATTATGACCAGAGAACATAATCTGTGTCACTTAATTCCTTTAAAGATACTGAGGCTTGCCTTGCAGCCAAGCATATAAGCATATAATGCAGCTTCTACTCCTCCCCCACGCTGGGGTGGGCTTTTAGTGCCTCTGCCTTTCTGGCACTCCTCTATCTACTGAAACTTGTTCAGGTCCCCTCAGGAAAAGTCACAAATTGAAGGTTTTGTATTTTAATCTCCCCCAACTTTACTCATTTCTGCTCTTCCTGATCTCTCATCTATAAAAGGTATGCTAAAAATCTCCCACTACAATCTACAATTCAATGTTTATACCTCCAAATATCTGATATTGGCACAAGAAAACCTAAAAAAAGTTAAATAGAACCACAAAAGACTCTACATAGTCAAAGTCATCTTGAGCAGAAACAACAAATACCAGACTCCAAACAAACAAACAAACCGAAATAGACCAATGGCACAGACTTAAGAGACCAGAAATAACCCAGGTCAGTACAGACAACTGATTTTTAAATTTTAAACAAAAGCAGAAAGGATAGCTAATAGAGAAGAGACTGTCTCTTCAAAAAAACAGGGGTCTAAGGTGCTTGCCACCACACCTAACAACCAAACAACCTGAGTTAGATCCCTGGGACCAACACGATGGAAGAAGAATGACCTCCATAAGCTGTCTCTGTCCTCCACACTGTTCCTGTAGCACATGCCTGCCACCCCTCACACAGATAAGCAATTTTTAGATAGTGTTGGGAAAACTTGGGCATCCAATGGGGGTGGGGGAGACTAGGTGCCTATCACTCACTATATATATATATACAGATGAGGAGGATTAGAATGGACTAAATTTTACTGTGAGTTCTGCCTTTGTACTCTTGCTTGCTCAGCTAAATCCTCCTTCGCCTTATCTTGAGAAAACAGACACTTACAAAATAGCTGCTTTAACTATCAGTTCTGCTTCTGCACAAAACGCTGCTATACAGAACTTCTGCCGGCCCCCAGGCCATGTAGGCATATTCAAATGGACAAGAATAAGTGTTTTCAACCTATAAAAACTGTGAGAACTGAGGGTTGGGCCGACTACTTGGAGTAGATGACACCTGACTTATGGGTAATGCATGCTCATCTTCCTGTCGGTTTGCTTTTTGTACCAATAAAAAAATCAACTCAAAAATGGAAAAAGACTTAACCTGAAACCATTAAAGAAATTATATGGAAATCAATATAGGGCATCTGTCTGGACAAAAACACCAAAAGCACAGGCAGCAAAAGCAAGAATGAACAAACAGAATAATGCCAAACTAAAAAGCTTCAGCAGAGCAAATGAAACAGATGTAAGAGAACTAGAGAATAACAGAAACATATTGTAAAGTGTTGATTCAGAAATGGACTAACTATCAGAGGCCAAAAACACACTACAGTTAAAAAATCCAATTATAAAACAGACAAACAAAATGAATATACAGATCTCAATGCACTACAAGTGGCCAGTAAGTACATAAAGATTGTTTCACAGTCACAGTGCGAGCTTACTCCAGTTAGAATGGTGACCATCATTTAAAATGTTAGTGAGGACATAAGTGGTTTACAAAGATAAACAGCAAATACATCAATAATAAATGTTTGTGAAGATGTAGAGAAAGAGCAACTTTCATACACTATTGGTAAAAATATAAATGAGTATAATCATTATAAAAACAGCTTCTTAAAAATAATAGAAATCAAATTATATTATGATCTGGTAGTTCCACTACTAGGAATACAGCTAGTAGAAATGAAATTGGTACATCAAAGACACATGTGTGGTCCCAGGATTAATGCAGCATTATTCCGAACACTCTGGATACGGAATTAACCAGGAGACTATCCATGGATGCATAGAAATTACAATGCAGCACAGATATACACAATGGGATGCTATTCCATCATACGAGTAAAATCGTATCACCTGTATTACCAAGGAGGAACAAGGAGGCACTTTAAGTCAAGTACAGAAGACAAATACAGCATGTTCTTTCTCACACATGAACCTAAAAAATTGCGTCTCAAAAGAGTAAGAAAAGAACAGTAATTGGTAGGGACTGAGAAGGATATAGGGAAAGTGGAGATACAAAGTGTAAGTGCAGGGGCAAAACTGGGTAAGATGAACTTCCTAATAGTCTACAACACAGTAAAGTAAGTATGGCTGATGAATAAATATACATAAATAGGGATTTACAGGAGGACCTTAAATGTTTTCTACACAAAATGGCTATTTAGTTGATGAGTATGCCAAATACCTTGATTTGATCACACATATTGTAGGAAAGTAGTGAAATGCCATGTTCTACTGCATCAAAGTATAAATTATGCATCAATTAAAAAGAAAAAATTTAAGCAATTTAAACACATTTTAGGAAATATGCAAATTTGTCAAGAATATCAATTTTATTCAGAATACAGAATATTCAAGTACAAAAGAATGAAAACATATATATGCATAACCATTAGAAAAGATAAAACATTGTCCTAGGACTACTAAGGCACTGAATGCAAATGTTTCCTGAAATATGAAGTATCAAGTTTTAATATATTTAAGATTCAGATACTCTAATACAATTTTCAGCTCTCTTATTCCCTGAAAGGCAGCATTTAAAAAATATTTATGATAGTTTAAGGAAAATAATATGATAACCCAGTTTCAAATGTATTTTTGAACTTTTAAATTTTCTGTTTTATCAAGCAATACACAACAAGGCACACTGACATATAAAAGGGTACAGAGTTTGACATGAAACTTCAGAATACTGATAAGTGGGTCACTGTATCAAATATTTTGTTTCCTACTATTGGTATTAGCTTTAACCTTGTAATACAATCCAAAGTATATGCCTCCAGTGTTTTCTGTTTAGTATACAACAAAAATAAGTTCATGCTATAATAAAAATACAATCATATTCATAACATGAAGGAGCTCTGTAGTTTTATTGGCAATGACCCTTTGCCATTTAGAATACCATCATCAAAGTGATAATTCGGCAGTAGGAAAGTAGACCAAGATCCACAGCAAACTAGCAACTTACAGATTCCTAATGACAGCAAGGTGCGGGGGAGAACTGCACATTTTGGCTGGCAGAGCAGCCTTATGTGAAAATATTTTCTATAAATGTGAGTAACTTCAGCACTTTGCTAGATAACTGAGTTAATGATAAAGCAAAACTAGCATAAACTCATAGCATACGAATAACTTTTGATTGTGATGCCATCTGTGCTCTGGAACGCTTGTACTACATAAAATTGAAGCTGAAAAGAAAAAAATGTTTTGAATGCAACAATTCAAAAAACAACATAAGAAGTAAAAATTATCAAAAGCATTAATTTCACAGAGCTTTTATAGGAAGAGCAAATAGTCAACACATACAGGATATTTAGTTATGGGACTTTGAAAAAGAAAAAAAAAGCTAGCAAGTCACACTGCCTTGAGGATGAGTCCTAAGCTCGTACAGATCTTGCTTGGGCAGGGCATGAATGTAGCTCAGCTGGCAAAGGATGGATAAAGCTCTGCATTAGATTCTCTAGCACTGTATAAAATCAAAACCAGACGTGGTGATACACACTGTAATCCCAGCACTCGGAGAAAGAGATGACGACTGCAAGGTCAGCATCATTCTCATCTAGGTAGAGAGAGTGAAGTCACCCTAGAATATATGATTCCGTCTCAAAAAGGAAACAAAAAGCTTGTGCTATAACTCAGCCGTAAGAGTGCTGCCTCTTAAGGGCAGGCTCAATCCCTACTAGGATACAAGGGAAGAAGGAGAAAAGAATCTGCGGGTTTGTTTGATTTTGTAGACAACAGCATGACTCTCAAGGAGAATGGAATCACAACTTTTATTGGGGAGATATATGTGGGAAAACTGGGGGATCCTGATTTGTTACTCTAGATTACAATGAAGGGCTAATAAAGTAAAAAGAGCTCTTTTTAATTCAAAGCATGGTAAAACTAGTAATAGATTGTATTTGTAATTTATATCTTAAATCCATTACTTCAATCAAAATACATCTATTATACATTCTTTCCTTCAATACATAATTACACAAAATATAGGCACTGAGTTCACAGAAGGAAGAGTCCTGTTCTGTGAGGAACACAGGAGAGCACTGCCCTCCTATAATGGGCACCAGTGGAGCAGAAAACCCACGATGGAACATTCCCAACAGAACAAATCATGACAGGTTTCTTGACAGTAAAAACAGTGAAGCGGACAAATAATATTTCAAGTAGGAGGAATAAAGCGAGGGACACAGAGTATTAAATGAAATTATCAAAAAGGAAAATAAACTCATTTTCAAAAACTGATAACTTTAACACATACCCTACACCTATAGGCTTGAGATCAACATCCAATTGCTACTCAGGCCATCCCTGTGAACTGCGGCCCTCTCTATCTTCCTCTGCATCTTTATGTCTGCCATTGATTTCACCAGCTCTGACTTCAAAGCACAGGAGTTCCAGCTGATAGCCTGATTCCCTTATTAAAACAAAAGATCCTCACTAAAATTAGTGATCAGTAGAATTAAATCTTTTAAAATGAGCCTAATAATTAAGGTTTTATTAATAAGACATTTAATTCTGTGATTCTCCATGAAAATGCAGTTTCCAGAGAGACATAAAATAAAGACTAACTCGTGGTAGCAGCTGTGTACTAGAACTATGGCAGGGCTGTGACAGAACACTAGCCACTCCCCGACCTGACTCTTCTGTGAGGTTTTACTCTGCTCACTCCTCAATTCTGGTAAGCACTGAAGACCTACGACATGCCAGGCATAGTCCACCTACTGAGAGGACAGTGAAGAACAAGGACAGCCCTGTTCTGAAGCTGCTCTAGTGTTGGCAGCAGGAGGCAAACAGAGAGGAAGAAAACACAGGGAAAGAAGAGCAAACAGGGCAAGGAGCCAAGGGGGGGGCAGGGCCACAGGGACAGGGTAGCAGGACTCTTACTTCTTTCGGTCTTTGTCCTTCTTAATGCTGCTACCTGCCGCCATAAATGACTGGCTCTGAAATAGATCACAAGTAGCTTTCTTCTTAGAGAAAGCAATTGACTCTTCCTCCAATATTCTTCTCTTTTCTTCAAGTTTCATTCTCTCTTCCTGGTGGATTCTTTTAAGGTGCTCAAATTTGGCCTGAAGCTGTGAAACAAAGCACAATTCCCATAACTGACAGCATGTGGCAGCACACACACAGGAGCAGTTTCTAGTTTAGCAATACAATAAGAACCCTCCCAGCCCCTAAACCACCCATCCACGCTGCCAGTAAAAGCCTTCAGCTGAGAGTTCCTTTATGTGATTGAGCCAAATACATGAAAGTCATAGCCTCAGGACTGTTTGCTAACATTTTTATATCTTTGCCTTACATTCTATCCATAATGCCTAGTTAACAAAGATCCTCAAATTCATGCGCAATAAGAACAAGGAACACAAAAGAAAAGGAGAAAATTGCCAAGAACAACAAAAATATTTTGTTACCTCACTGATTCGTTTCCCTCCCCCTTACAAATGGGAATCAAGGCTGCCTTCTTTCCATCAGACACCCCATGGATGCATTCAAAAAATTAGGGTAAGTTTGACCTAGACACTCTTAAATGCTAGGGGGCAGAGAAACCTAGCCTCTGGATGGTATCAAACAGCATACTGCAGCTAGATCCACTCTGCAAATGAAAAGGTAAAAGAAAAATTCCCTGTGACCAGGCTTTCTTCTCCCTAGAGACAACCTCAACGTCTACAAAAGCTATAAACTGGATCCCACTTCTGCGGACAGTTTGTTTGAACACTTACATACTTGACATTGATTCAAAATTCCCTGGAGAATAAACAGAAGTGCAACCTGGCCCTATTATAACACAGAAGCCATTAGACAATTTTAAGTTTGAAAATGTCAGAGGATGGCTCTTCAAAATCAAGCATTTCCACTCTGGCAGCTTTCCTTTACTTCTGGGTAAAAAGAGCAAGCACTCTGAGCAGGAGAGAGCACTGGCTCTGTCTCCTGACCATACCTACTCCAGCACACAACGCAGCAGACAACGGTGGCTCATCTGGTCAAGTTTATGTGTGTTAGAAGGAAGACGACCGTGCTGGGTCCTGTCTAGCCCACAACACTAAACTCCTCCTTCTTTCTCCAGTAAAAAGTAACCATTTCCTATCTGCCCCAAATTCTTGAGGGAAACAAATTTATCTCACGTTGTAATTACAAGGTCAAAACAGAAAGATGTTTTGCTCTCTGTGTACTTTCTTTCCTGTTTATACAAGATGGTTCATGATCCAAGGTCACTGGGAGCTCCGCTTTCTTGGCCAGCTCGTTTGAACATTAACATTTTGAAACTCTCCAATTCATGTGAAGCCAAGGGAAAGATGAGTGAAAGAGAACCCAATGGCAACAGCATCTCCCAGGACTTACAACAGACAAAAACTACAATTTTCATGGATAGGTAACCTTAGATCACAGTTTTTCAATAATGTAATTTGTTAAATCTTTTCATTTTGTTCTTTCTTTATGACATTAAGTAACATAAAAAGGAACCAATAAGCTGGATGGTGGTGGCACATGTCTTTAATCCCAGCACTCAGGAGACAGAGGCAGGCGGATCTCTGTGAACTCGAGCCCAGCCTGGTCTACAAGAGCTAGTTCCAGGACAGGCTCCAAAGCTACAGAGAAAACAAAACAAAACAAAAAGGGTGTAAGTGAAAGGTTTGGGGGGAAAAAAGTTTCTGAAAGGTGAAACTTAAAGATGGGGTATGTATGATTAAAGGTTATAAAAATCCCTGAGGCAAAAATCAACACTAATATAAAAGCTCTACTTTAATCAAAGGGGTCCTCTTAGGATACTGACCGACTCTTGGTAACATTTATAAAAACTGACTCTCTCCATCTCTCTCCATCAGAGAGGACAAGAAGAACCCAGTGACTAGACTCTAAGCCATCACTGCAAAGAGAGAAGCACTGGAGAAGGAAACATTCCCTTCTAAGAAAAGCTACATGAATAGCAAGACCCTGACCTATTCTTACAGAGATATCATTCAGCATGTCGAGGCAAAACTACAAAGTCAAGGGCCTCCCCTTAAGTTCCCCAGAGTCTTAGCTGATGTTAGCACTAAAAAAGGTTAAATTTTGGCCACCTACATGGTCATAAACACACAAAAGAAAATATAACCAGAAACAATAAAACAATTCTACCAGTCCCAAACAGGATTCCTTGATATGTACAGTTCACCTACAACTGTCCCTGCTCACCTCCGTGTCTGGGAGCACAAGAATCAAGAGTCCCTCTGAAGGTGCCCCTGAGCCTAAATATCAGCTAGTATCAATAAGGCACAGACTGATAATTTATTCATACAAATACAAAGTCATGACCTGTGTGGTCTGAATAAGAAGTGCCCCCCCCCAATAGGTGTATTTAAACGTTTGGTCCCCAGCTGGTGGTGCTCTCTAGAACCTTTAGGAAGTACAGCATTGCTAGAGGAAGCATGTCACCGGGTGAGGGCTTTGACAGTTTATAGCCTCACCCCACTTCCAGTTCTTTGTTTCATGCCTGCATTGAGGATGTGATCTCTTAGCTTCCTGCTCCGGCCACCTGCTACCATGCTCCCCTGCCACTATGAAGGCTCACTCTAAAACCATAAACCCAAATAAACTCTTCCTTCTACAATTACCTTGGTCATATCATTTTATCACAGCAACAAAAAGTTACTAAAACAACCTCTGAATTATCAAAGTAGACTATGAACACATGGGCCCTATTATGAGACAAAAAGGAAACATACCTAAATACATACCAAACACACCAGAACAACAAAGAGTTCAACATTCTCACTTGAACTCCATAAAAAGGACAACTAACACTGAAAAGGTCGCAACCCTACCGACTTGTCATCTGACACAGCGGGTATGTCAAGGGACTGAAAAGATCCCTGCCACTTGACAGCCCTCACTGCTTGAAGCAGTGCAAAGGATTTCTAGGCATTCACCCATCTACATTATGTCTTTGGTAAATACACAGAGCAGGCCAGGGGCTTCTCCTTAAGAGTCCTAGGACAACTAGGTCCTGCCTCCCTCTAGCGGCATCTATGTTCTCTAATGTCTTATCTAACCATATGCAGTGATACCCCCTCCCCTGTACTATCTTTTTACAGCCCTTTTCTAGCCACCTTATTCTCTCTCTCTCTCTCTCTATATATATATATATATATATATAATATATATATTATTGTATGCAATGTAATGTATGATCTGAGAGTAATCAAGAGTGTAATAAAAAGACCTATGATTGGTTACTTACTAGTAACCAACTGTTAAGGGAAACTGGGATTATTTGGCATTGTAGTCAAAGAAACTTATTTCTATTTATGAACTTGTATTCAATACATGTTGGCACTGGAAACACATCATTGTATCTGTGTTTCTGACAGTTCATTCACAACAGGCTAGAGATATGCCCATCAGTAAAGTGTCATAACTCTATTGGTTCCCCAGAGTGAACTTTGGCAAAACTGTGCCACAATATGTTGCTGGGACCTTGGGACAAGGGGCAGACACTGCTTTGTCTTCCCTAGGGAAGGAATTTCAACAACAAAAACACTTTAAAAGCCACAGTTAAAATGTTTCTGGTTATAGTATTACAAAACTTCTTAATAACCTACTAGTTACAAGTCTTTGCTAAACTGTTCCTAATGGAAGAATGTTTGCTTCAAAGACTAAACATTAATTGGATTTCAGGTTGGAATTTCTTTGACATCTCTATTTAAAGACTATTGTATGCGCCATAGTTTTCCAAAGATGATTACAAGATGAACCCTCCAGTTTTACAGACCATCTAAACAATAACTACAAATCACATCGGACCACATTCACCTCTCTTTCAGCTTCTTTCAAAATGGCTTCTTTCTCCTTCACTCGCTGCACAAACATCTGCTTCATCTCTTCTTCCTTCCTCTGACGTTCACCATAGAATTCGTGTCTCTTGGCTTCATAAGTCTCTTGAAGACTAAAAAAGTTATTGTGTTATTCTTATGTTAAAAAGATGATATAACAGTGTTGCAAGACTTTATTCATATGCCTTATTTAGACCTGATTTTACCATACACCATCATTTCTGAGGACCCCCAAATATGCCACCATCTACAGCATCAGATGAAGGGCTTCCAGTGCTACAGTCAATAAAGCAGAGACTAAGACTGATTTATTTTTGAAACGTGTCCTTCACAGGTACTCTCCTTTTATCACAAACATGCTCCTTTTTTAATCTTTGTTCAATGGCATCTACCTACATGCTGAAATAATGAAGTCACTTTGCTTATCTCTAACACAGGTTAGTTAGCTCTATCTGTGAAGCTGACATCAGCAAAATCCAGTCCTCTTTCCTTTTCTGCAGATACCATACAATAACAAATGTGATTCCTGACATCTTCTGCCTTCACCATTGCAATATTTTCTCAATGACCTCTGGGCTACTAGCTCCTCTTCTCTCTGTGTGCTTCTGGTCCCTCCCTAGAATCTCCATCCAAACCACAAATCTCCTTAGCTTTTCTCCCTGAGTTACAGTAGCACCATCTGTAAAATGAGATCACACCTCTTTTAAACAGCAGGCAAAAGAACTGCAATCTGTCCTACTTCATTTCCAGATTAATTCCTCAATAAACAAATCGAGTTCTCTTACATTTTAGTCAAAACAACTCACTGTCCTTAAAACATACCTATATGCTGAGTTTTTGCCTGTTTCTGTTTGCTTGTCTTTGTTTTGTTGTTGTTTTTTCGAGACAGGATTTCTCTATGTAATAGCCCTGGCTGTCCTGGAACGAGCTCTTGTAGACCAGGCTGGCCTCAAACTCACAGAGATCTGCCTGTCTCTGCCTCCCAAGTGCTGGGATTAAAGGTATGCACCACCACTGCCCGGCTATTTATTTGTTTGTTTTTTGTTTTGCTGTTGTTTTTCGAGACAGGGTTTCTCTGTGTAACAGCCATGGCTGTCCAAGTTTTCGCCTGTTTCTGATGTCACTGCCCTCTTCCCAAGCGCATTCTGCTCTGCCGTTTCCTCAATCTCCGGTCAAGCACAAATACAACTTCCTCTGTGGAGGCTTTCCCTTCTCCTCAAAGGACTGGTCCTTCCAAAGCACCTCCAGGCCATTTAAATCCTGTCTCCCCTCTTTTTTAATAAATCACAAATACTAAAAACAGGTACAGGATCTTTGGTGAGCTCTGTTACCTATCAATCCAGCAAAGCTATCTAGACACTAGTTTCTTCTTAACTATTTCTTTAGAGACAGGCAAGTAGAGACAATTCTAACCAAGCAGAGACTGTCCTGAAATTCTAGGGATAGCTCTCTTTGCCTACTTGTAAAATTTCAAAGGTGCAACAATAAATCTTACAATATATCAAAAATGACAAGCCCTCCTATTTGAGCTTATTGTGTGAATACAAAATCACTTTTCTCTTATGTCAGTCAAAAATTTCTGTTGCATTTAGGACACTAAATATACATGGATTTAAAAATTCATAATATTTTTGAATTAAGAGTTTTATTGCCTGGTCTACAAGAGCTAGTTCCAGCGCAGGCTCCAAAACCACAGAGAAACCCTGTCTCAAAAAACAAAACAAAACCAAAAAAAGAGTTTTTATTAATATTAAGTAAGTTGAAGGAAAAACAGGAGGAAATGTTGCATGATAGCTATCAAGGCTGAAAGTTAAGATATGCACAGCAGGTCTTCTACGAGCACCCACCGAAACACTTGTTAAGAACATTTCTATTAAGACAAAACGCCCTAAGGACCGCCTCAAACACCAAAAAGGCAACTTACACAGCAGTAGGCTTTTTGGTTTTGTTTGTGTCTCACTTTAAAGAAGCTCCGAAATGAATGAGTCATTTTGACAAATTTCAGAAACTTCATTCCATTTTGTAGGAAGAACTGATAAGTCTTTTATAACATATAAATAATATTATTTATTTGATTTCTTATTAAGTACATTTAGTAACGCTTTATTATTTTATCTTTACACATATACCTAGGAAGAAAATAAATGGAACTGGTGAAGAGAAAAGGCCTAAATGTTAATGACTACATGCCACCAGCAAGAGATGCTCCAGACAACAGACTCCTCATCTTCACAGCAAAGCTGAGAAACAAGCACTGGCATTCTGACTTCCAGGAGAGGAGACAACAGCTTAGCAAATCTAGCTACCACAGCTGCAAACCACACTAGATCTGACAGCCTCAGCTCAGATCTTAGCAACAGGACAGAGATGTGCTGCTCCTGCCCACTTCTACCACACCGCACCACTTCTTGACTTCTCAGGGTATATATTACGGGGCCAATTCCAGTTTTAGAGATCTGTAGCATTATTCTCAGGTGCCAAAGAGACTCTGGGTAGATCTGAAGGACATGGTGTGCACAGTTAATAACACAGTGAGATGAACAGACCACTGTTAATAACCATGAAGAGTCCTGCCATACGATGTCCCTAAGATCAAATTAGCTTGTTGTCATGAGCATTAAAATTTTACATTATCGTAAATCTGACTAACTTGAAGCAAATAGGGAAAAGAAACAATTTTTAGTTCTTATGTCATCAAGTCTACAAGCCTTTCCACAGAGATATTCATGTTACTTGTAAAGTTCAAATAAACACGATGAACTTCTAAATCTATTAAATGCACTAAGTTACTAATTTCTTCAGAGTTCCAAAGATAAAATTTCAGTATTAACTTAAAAAGTTAAGAAACTCTATAATACTATATAAATTTTCCTTTCAAAACTATGGGTCCTAGCTAGATGAAGCACATATCTGCATTCCAAGTGCCTGGGAGACAAAAGATGATGTGCATGTAAGAGCAGCCCGGGCTACATAGCAAGCTCCAGGAGAGTCTGTACTGCATGGGGAGGCCCTATCTCCACAAACTGAGTACAGTACTTGCCTGCGTTTGAGTCATCACAAAACAAGAACTATAGGTCCTAACGTACTTCAGTGACAATGATTTGTGAAAACAGACTAGATGTGATCATCTAAAATTATTAAACTTGGGTATTTGAATTTTTGTCAAAGTATCTTTCATATAACTTAAATAATATAAAAATGTTAAAGTCTGATGTGGTGAGGACACCCTCAATCCCAGTAATCAGTGGGTAAAGGTAAGGAGATCTTTGCGAGTTCAAGGCTAGCATGGAACTCTATACAATATGTTCCAGGCCAGCTAGGCTACATAGTGAGTTCAAGTGTCAAAAAAAAAAAAAATGCTATTGCTGGATCCTGAGGTAGGTTGATTCCCAGTTTTCTGAGAAACCATCATACTGTTTCCAAAGCGGCTGTACAAGTTTGCACTCCCACCAGCAATGCAGGAGTGTTCCCCTTCCTCCAGTCCTCTCAAGCATAAGCTTTCATTAGTGTTTTTGATCTCAGGCATTCTGATAGGTGTAAGATGGTATTGCAGAGTTTGTATTTGCATTTCCCTGATAGCTAAGGATGTTAAGCAGTTCCTTAAGTGCCTTCTGGCCATTTGAGATTCCTCTGTTGAAAATTCTCAGTTTAGATCTGTACCCCATTTTTAGTTGGATTATTTTATATTTTGGTATGGAAATCAGCATGGCGATTTCTCAGAAAATTGGGAATCAGTCTACCTCAAGGCCCAGCAAAACCACTCTTGGGCATATATCCAAAGATGCACACTCACACCACAAGGACATGTACTCAACTATGTTCATAGTAGCATTACTCATAAAATCCAAAACCTGGAAACAACCTAGATGCCCCTCAACCAAAGAGTAGATAAAGAAAACGTGGTACATTTACACAACGGAGTATTACTCAGCGGTAAAAGCAATGACACCTTGAAATTTGCAGGCAAATGGATAGTACAAGAAAAAAAAACCATCTTGAATGAGGTAAACAAGACACAGAAAGACAAACATGGTATATATGCATTCATAAGTGAATATTAGACATAAATCAAAGATAACCAGCCTACAGTCTACAACCCCAGAGAAGACAGGAGATAAGGAGAACCCTAAGAGAGACATACACAGATTCCCTCTGGGAAGGGGAAGTAGACAAGATCTCCT
>JAQHUG010000080.1:1108622-1130846 GCA_028555095.1 Dicrostonyx torquatus
AGTCCAGGCAGACCTTGAACTTGTAAGCTTCACAACACAGCTTCCCAAGTCACTGTATAATAGGACTGTTTTTTCTTTGCTCCTTTAGTTAGACATAATCTTCAGAAGCAAGGATAATCAGCTGATTGGAGAAGTCAAATGGATCAATTTCATAGTTAGATTTCCAAAACTCCATCCCCATCACTCTGGGTACTTGAGAGAGGGCGGTCCTTTCTCCCTGCCTCTGTCCTGCCTTCCTCCCAAAGCCTCCTCACCTGAGGGGCTTGTTCTCTGGGCCCACATCTGCAAAGCCCATTTCCTCCAGCTTGCAGCGCCTGTACAGCTCGTAGTGCCGTGCATGGGTCTGCTCCCGCAGATCCTCCATGTTTGTACAAATGAGCATCTCCCGCAGCTTTACAAAGTCACAGTGGTTCTCATTTTCCACTAGCCAGAGAAAAACAAGACATAAAACGCTAATTTTTAATTCCTGGCATATAATTAGTGCTTGTCAGATGAGCAAGGAGAGGAAACACAAATGAAATAACAAACAGAAATGGCCAATTCTGATTAATGGCTACTATCATATACAAGTAACTAAGGAAGAAACGTTTACATTATATACACTAAATTACAGGTAATATTGACAAACTGAGAGGTCTACTTCAAATATAGTAGCAAGTGGATAAAAAGGAATTAGCAAAGAGATATTTCTCATTGCTGTATGCTCCAGTTGCTTCACTAACATTTTGCTAGTTCCCCAATTCTATACTCAGGACATCTTACACAGTACTTTAAAAACGGTAAGAAACATTATCTCACTCCAAAGTAGTAAATTCTGTTAAGAGCTACAATGATCAAATTCTTTTTCTAAATATTACATTTATGAATTTGTATTAATATATTTATTAATTTTATTTAGTTTATTATATATAATTTTATTTATATATTTATTAATATTATTCAAAACTGGTATGGTATGGTCATTCTATGTTTACAAATGCCAAAGTACTTACTATCAATAGATATACAACAGTGACCAAGACTTTAAATTTTAAAATAAAACTTTTAAAATTTATTTAGTTACTTATGTGAGACAGGCTTCATTGTGTTCACAGATTGACAGCAAACTTGAAATCTTCTGATTTTAACCTCCCAAGGAACTAAGTAGGACTAGAGATTTACCACACCCAGTTTATTTCACATTTTTTAATTAGTTTAAATTTTTTCTCAGTGTTTTACACTTATTTAAAATTATTATCATCTGGAAATTGTGGTATATTCCTATAATCTCAGTACTCCAGAGGTAGAGAGAAGAGGATCATAATTTCCAAACCAGCAAAGGCTACACAGCAAGACCATTTCATAAAATCAAAATCAACACCCCACCAAATTCAATTAAAATATAAAACAATTTTCTGAAGCTAGTGACAGTACAAGTAATATATTTCCATTTAATTGCCATTATAATTAAGGCTATATGGAGTGGCATATGCCTACAGTGCCGCTCAAACTCAGGGAAGTTAAGCAGGAAGACATGAATTCCAGGTCGGCCTGAGCTACAAAGCAAAGCAGAATCTCAAAACTTCAAAACAAAATAAAACAAAAAACAAGTAAAAAGTAGATGATCTCACTTGCTTACTATAATGCAAGATTAAGTGGATTTACCTTTTAAAGCTGGCTTACTAGTTCTTTTTGGAAATATTTTGGCAATACTGTGATGAGAAAACATATATTTTCAAGGTGGTATACTGTGCCCTGTGCTACACAGCAATGCAGTTGCATATCATGTTTAGCCACTACTTTAGATTTCAGTTCTAATCAAGCACTAGGGATGGAGTTGCATAGAGCATGCCAGAGGAACACATACATTTTCTGCCATTGTTTATCTATTTACCTTGTACAATACCCCAAGGATACTGGCGAGCTTTGACCATCTTATTTCCAACTTGTATCTCATCCATACTTCCTACAACAGCAAACGGCAAATGTCCCTGGGAAGGAGCCAAACATCAATCTCATTATCTTACACCACAATATCAGTGACTAAAATATCAGTGATGGAAATAGTAGAGAACAATTAAACAGCGATATGTACTAATTATTCTACAAGTTAATTTTGGACACTACAAAGAAAATTATTTAATGCGCATTTCCATATGCAAGGCACAATGTTATTTGGAATTTTAAAAAGAAGAAAAGGAGAAGCAGAAGGAAAATTTTGATACATGTGACACTGCCATCAACATTTACCCCAAAAAGGCAAAGATGTTTTAGAAACTACACATATTATATAGTATGCAAAATAATACCATATCTACACTTAGTATATCACATGTACTATTAATATAAAATGATGCTAGTGGACAAGAGCTATAGTAAGCAAGAGGAACAAGAGATTACTGAGAAGAGAGGTGAATCCAAGCTGGGCTGGGAACATGGGGGTTAGAGATCCAAGAGTAGGAAGGTCTAGCATAGGGCCTTCCAGTAACATGCACAGCTCAGCCGGGGGGCTAGGAGTGTATGAGTCTGTCTAATACTGAGGCCTGAAATAGGGGGGAAGATTCATGCACAAAGAAATAAAGTTTAATATTTAACAACTGAATGAAGTCTTAACTGTCTGATAAACTACTAATGAGCATATGAATAAAATTAGATATAAAGGCAGTTTACACCCAGAAATCAAGATCATCTCATTTACATTATCAGGAATTTTAGAGATTTAGTTTAGGGTTTCTAATTATCATGACTGTAACGGTTAATCTTCACTGTCAACGTTACTATATTTAGAACCACCTGTATGTGTCTCAGAAAGGTTTAACTGAGCATGGAGACCCATCCTGAACATGGGCAGTACCACCCATGGGCTGGGGATCCGGACGTAATACAAGGAGACCAGACTAAGCAGCAGTGTTTGTGTTTCCTGACAGCAGATGCACTGTGAACAGCTGCCAGGACCCCTACAACGTGACAGATTGCAATCTCAAACTACAAGCCAAAAGAAAGTTAAGTTGCTTTGTCAGAACTTTTGTCACAGACAAGTATCCAGTACAGTAGTATATGATAAATAGAAAAGGAAAGGGGAAAAAAAGAATGACGGTTAGAGAACGCTATTGTTAGGCATTTAGTTAGGAGCCCATCCATTAATCCTCAGTCAGTCTGGATGAAGACTAACCACATTTTACAGACAAGTCTGCAGATGTTACTGTCATAAAAAGCATCAACCACAAACTTACAATCCTTCAAAATACAACAAAGCATTTAAGAAATGTGAAACACCAAGAAAAATAATGAGTCCTCTTAGGTACATTAAATTTTGCAAGCATTTCATTTGTGCAGGAGACACTAGAAGGGAGGATGAGGGGCAACATGAGCTTCAGTTCTTCTTAAAAACTTAGATTCTAAAGCAGCCAAGGGAGGCTGCATGGTCCTTCGTGTTTTTAAAACAGGACAGAAAGGAACTGTTCCAAGGTAATTAAATATGGTTCAACAAAGGCAAACTCAAGTCTTACAATGAATTACTTTATTCAGGTTAAAATAAGAAAAAGGAAAGCATGCAAAAAGCACTCAGTATCTGTTTTTCAACAACAGCAAACATTTATTCTACTGGGCTTTTTGACATTTCCCCTCATTTGAAGTCTTTTTGGGGAAGATTCCATGGGTCTCCCTTTGTTTATGGGTGTCACATTCCAAGAACCCAGTAGATGTCTGAAAGTACGACCTATGCACAGCCCCATAGAGAGTATGCTCTCTTCTACTCAGATGCCTATGGACATTTGTAAATTAGGTGCCATAGAGATTAGTAACTTAAGACCAAGTGGGACAATAAACACTTAAAACACAACAATACATGACTGTGTCTCTTTAAAAATATTATTGTATTAGAATCACTAGTGTTTTGATTACATTAGTTGGTACAATGCCTATGGTAAGATTTTTATCATGCTATACAGACTGGCACACAACTGAAAACTAGCAATTTATTTCTGTAATTTTCCATTTTCACAATAAAAACTAAAGCCTCAGAGAGTGAAGCCTCAGATAAGTAGGGCTATTGTGGGAACATTGTTACTCAGAACGCAGCTTTACTTTCACAAACAGAACAAATTTATACCCAATGGGGAGCTCACATTCATTGCACCATTGATCTTGGCAGTTGTGTCGTCATCTGTTGGGAACTGATATATCTGAACACCATTGAGGACCAATTCACTCATGAGCTTCATCTTAAACTTCTGTAATTCACTTTTAGAAATTGTATCTGCCTTGGCAATTAATGGTATAATGTTCACCTATTAAGAAAAAAAATCCACAATCTCATCATGGAAGATTTGTTTTTAATCCTGCAGTCACAGCTTTTCCATACAAAACCAGTCTCTGACACTAACTTTCTCTGACCAGGAGTTGGCAAAGTATAATCCAGGTTGCTGCCTGCCTTTATAAATCAAGCAGACTGAAACACCACCACACTTATTCACTTATTCTGCCTTCCTGCTACAACAGCTGAAGGAGCTGCCATAAGGAGCACAGGAAGCTGACACATTATACTACCTGTCTTTTATAAAAAAAAATGTGTAGATTTCCCTAACCACAACAATTAGTAGTTGCCACTCTTATATATGCGCATATGTAATGTTCTTATACACCCATTCCTATCGATGCTAGGTTACAGTCATTTTTAAAAGGGTTCTTGTAAAATTAAACTTGCATTTGCATTTAGGTTTAGAATCTCATTATCTTCTCTCCCCCTCAAAGTCTTTTTCAACTCCACACAAGGTAAGTAGAACATAATAAACTATAAGCAAAAAATCACCTGCTTAATTCACTCACTTTTCTTTCTTTATAATCTGAGCATTACAGTAATTCGGTAACTGATCCCCAAGAACACTAAGAGAACAGGTGCTGCTTCTCTTTTTGCCTCTTCTTTCATCCTTTATTAACCTCTGTCAAGACCTAGTCATCAGATGCCTACCAGTTTCAGAATTTGTCCCCAACACTTGAATATAACAAAAGAGGGTACCAGTCTTCACATGAATGGCCACTGCTGACGAACTTTTACTGTCACCAGAACCCACTTCCTTGCAAAGAGTGGTGGTATACCTGTAATCCCTGCTGCTTGGGGAGGCCTACAGGTGGTGTGTAGGATGCGTGACTCTTGGGAGGTCAGGAGCTGGACTGCTGAAAAAGCACCCATGGTCGCTTCTGAAAATTCACTAACAGCTTACTAACACAAACTGCTCCTGGCAGAGCTAAGGTGGCTGCCTGGCCAGTAGAAGAACATTCTAAATAAGACTTTCTGGCTATTAATAAAAAGTTAATAGCATGAGTAACACAGTTGTTTCCTACGTACAAAGGTAACTATTTTGCAATATATCTCATACATCTCCATGTGAGCTCACTATCCTCACGTCAGTGAAAACACGAAAGCCTGGTTAGTTCACTCAGTGCTGCACAAGCTGGGAAGTGGCCAAGCTATTTATTTATTTATTTTTATAAATGTATTGAGTGCTAAGGGCAGAACCTTGCACATGCTAGGAAAGTACATATCAGTGAAATGTGACATTATTAATTTTACCTCTCTTAAATAAAATACTAATATTAGGTTAATTTTGTTTTGTTTTAAGACAAGATCTCACTCTATTGTCAGGTTGGCTTCAAACTCCTGTCTAAAGCAATTCTCCTGCATCAGCCTCCCCAAGCAGCAGGGATTACAGGTATACCACCACATCCTAGCTTCTACTGCCTATCTCACAATAGAATGTTATATTAAGTAGTTCAGCAGGGCGTGGTTACAAACTTCTTATATAAAATACAAAAAAAAGAGGGTGCTTAATTTTATAAGAAAGTTTACACTTTGAAATAAAAAAAAAAAGAATGTGCCAGGTGATGGTGGTGCATACCTTTAATCCCACCACTTGGGAGGCAGAGGCGGGCAGATCTTTGTGAGTTCAAGGCCAGCATGGTCTACAGAGTGAGTTCCAGGGCTACAAAGCTACACAGTGAAACCCTGTCTCGGAAAGACCGATAAAAAAAAAAAGAATTTATTTAAAATCATCAAACCTGGAGATTAGGTACTATGTTCTTATAGACTATAATAAAAAAAAAAATTCTCTCTGTGACATACAATTATATTCTGGCAACTTAGAAAAAAGGTAAAATAACATGTTTACATGCCTATATATTATATATACTGAATGCATAATTTAACAGGGGCTATATCCATTATCTCATTTAGTTCTCACAAGGTAATAATAATAAACTATCATTTACTGGAAATGTCTTCTTGCTAAGCTCTTTATTTTTACAGATTAATTAATTTTCATATCTATACTTCAAAGTAGGGCTTCACCTGCTTTGTATATTAGGGAGTGAGGGAACTGAGGCACAGAGCACTAAAGGTACTTGCCACAGATGAAATAGCTAATAAGGGATACAACCAATATTTAAAATCATCCCCACTGATAGCAAATTCTATGACCTTTATAATATTGTATCATAGTGATCTTTTGTATAACACAGAATTTCACTTTTGATTTTATTCCTTTAAAAGCAAAGATTAGTATATGAACAGATTTTCTTTGAATTAGGGAAGAAACTAGTCTTTTTCAACTTTTAAATAAACATAAAAATCTTCCATGAGTTAATTATGGAACTGTTTTTATAACCTCCTAAATTTATAAATAGTTACTTGCTTCAAAAATTCAGGAACAAATTTTCTTGGTATGTTCCAAACAAAAACATATTTCACCAAGATGAAATATTATGCTTTATAATCTTTGTCAAAGAAGTTATTCCTTTCACTTATGTCTGAAATAAAATTATGTCAAAGAAATTCTATATGAAAATTTAGAGAACAATTATAACAAATACAATCACTAAAAAGAGAACTTGTTTAGTCTTTGTATCTTATTTTCCAGATTGAATTTCCCCAGAAAAAAAAATGTTTTAAAGACATGCAGAATAAAAGCTACAAAGCATGTGCTTATTATCACAAAAATACTTTAATATTTCAAGTATACTAAAATTTGAGAAGTTGGTTGCTTCCTTAATCCACCTTGCTGTCCAGGCTCTTCATGGTTAAGAGGTCAAGTGTCCTTAGAGAATGGCCTGTTGGAGCAATGAAGTAGAGGCACACGTGGATACGTGAGTCATGGTAGTTAAAAAGAGAGCGCTTGATCTTCAATTCTTCTTGGAGATAGGCCTCAAATTGATCATCTATGTAATCAACTATTGGTTGGTAGCTGAAAAAAATAAGCATTTAAATATTTAATACACATACCCATGGTATCTTAGTAAGGAACCTGTACAATTACCAAGTCTGAGGTCTGTATCTTCCAGTAAAATCAGGTAATATCTACACCAACCAGACAGGTAACTACAGTACTAACACATAATATGTATAATATACACACATGAAGGTAATTCTGCCAAAACATTAGGATAATCTAGCTCAGTGGTTCTCAACCTTCCTAATGCTGAAACCCTTTAATATAGTTCCCTAATGTTGTGATGACCCTCAACTATAAATTTATTTAATTGCTACTTTATAGGTGTAATTTTACTACTGTTATGAATTGTAATGTAGATATTTGATATGCATGATATCTGATATGATTCCAAAGTGGTCAGGACCCACAGGTTGAGAACCACTGATCTAGTTAGAAATCATATTAAGTTCATAAAGATTCATTTCTACATGAGTTCACATACTAGGTTCAGGTCTTTTAAGACTTTTAAAACTGCCCCAAGCAGTTAAGAGCTTAACATACAATTAAAATAGCACATGGCATGTTGCTTAATTGGTTAAGAAAAGGAAAATATATCAATTAAAATATGTAAGTCAAGGCGACTGATTCCTGTTTTCAGTACATCTATAAGGCATGAAAAGCTTAGCCCACAAAAGAAGAAAGGCCAGTATCAGCTGAAAATATCTAACTGGTAATGCTGGCATGGTATTATTTTCAGTGAATTAGAAGCAGGTCAATTATATCTTGGGCTCCATTTCTGCCCAGATAACTCTCATATTCCCTCTAGTTGTCTCAGTCTATTATTTATCCTTTGAAATACAAATCAAATCAGTATACTCAAACAGTATACTTAATCTCAGCTCATGATGAGTTTGTCAACTTTCTACTTCATGTTGATATAACATTGTTTATGCAACGTTTTTGTATGTGTTCATGTGTGCAGGTGCACATATGTGCCCCAATGTATGGAACCAGAGAACAACCTCAGGAGTCAGATGCCTTATTTATTGAAAAGGGCATCTCATTGGTGTGGGGCTTGCAGATTGTGCAAGACTGACTGACCAGTAGGCCCCAAAGATCCTCAGTCTCCAACTCCCCAACATTGAGACTACAAACAGGTGCCACTGTGCCCACTTTTTAAAAAAGTAATATGGGTTCTGGAGAGTAGACTCAGGCCATCATACTTCAGGACTTTACTGACTGAGCTATCTCCCCAAATCTTCTACCTTTCTGCTGTTAACTAACTTCACTGAATAATCCAGGCCCATAAATAAAACAATAGCAAGTCAAACATCGTGAAGATTCACAGAATAAAAGCTACCATAGAAACACCTATCTATCATGAAGATATTTTAATAGTTCAAAAACAGTTTCTTTCCTAATCCTCCTTGCTGCCTGGGCTCTGGACACTCAATAGACATCCTTGTAATTGCACAGAAGAGCAGTGGAAGTAACCTTATAAAATGTAGATAGAACTGAATTATTTTATAATTGTCTGGTAATTCTAGTCCTTGGAGACTAGAACCTAAAACAAAGAATAGTGTATTCTTCCACTATAGACAGCAAACAATTTGAGGAGAAACCCAGCATCTTCATAATTCTGTTTTCTGTAAGAATTAGCATAATACCTTCAAGTAATCAGAATGATTACTATCAACACCAAGAAAGGTTCCTTAGAATACTGGTTTAAATATGACTTAGTAATATTCCCTTTCAAAAAACCTGAAAAGTAAAACTCTTTAAGTACAAATTTGACATAAAAATTTCAAAGAAGCATTTGTTAATTACTTAAAATAGGTCAGTAATGACTTATTACACAGTCTAAATAACCAGAAATATTCATGTAGATGACTGTCTTAAGAAACCATATCTATGAAACCATAGATACTGTTGGATAAATAAACAGGATTTATTCCATAGTAATTTATCCTGTTTCTAATTCCAGTAAATAAAAAACACCATTTCAATGAGAAGACAGTGACTTAACATTAAACTCACATCCTTAAAAAATACCAACTAGTTCAACAGGTGTTAAAAAATCAAGGTCAAAATTGAAGAGAAAAGGAAAACTAGAGAGTTAAGCAGATACAAACTGACATCCTCAGAAAGAGTCACATTCTATAGGCGACCTGACTGATTAGCTGAAATGGTAAAGTTCCAGAATCCAATTATTTTTAAACTCCCTAAAGAGCCATTTACTACTTGCCTGCCTGTCTGTCTGCCCCACCATCCACAGGACGATCGAGTCAAGGGCATGAAGGCCAAGAATGACAGCAGAGCAGCGGAGGCCACCTTCAATTGACTTTACTCATTTACTGAAACCAACTTAACTGATATTCCCACCAAAGCACCTGAAAAGTATTTTGATTTGTGACTTTTATCTGTTCCTACAAAAACTTCAAACGATTGGCCACATGGGAATATGTGTTTCAGGACCAAAGTTACTCACCTTTGGCTCCAAAAGAAACTATCTACCATTTACTCAGTGGTTTTGGGTACTCGATGTGGTCAAAGCATCATCCAAATTTGCTGGAGGAGTCACCTGGATCAGGTGTCATGGTCCCTTGTGCCCACTACCTGGGACCGCCTCCTCCGATGTGTATTCTTTCTAGGGCTCAGACTTCGCTCGGTTTGGTCAACCGTCCACTGTTTGTTCTGAGCTGGGTGTTAGGACGCCGTTTATTTAGATACCTTTCATGATGTTTCAGAGCATTTGGCTTATTTTTGCTTGTTTACAGAATGTTCAGCTTATCTGACACAGTCAGCCTGTTCTCCTTGCACTCCTCTATTATTTAATTCAAGGAAAGAGAAAATATTTGGAGAAAAACAGCCATTTGGTAATCCAGTTGGCTTTACACTTGACAATTTGTGTTGACCTTGCAAGTATTTGAGGAAAAATGAGAAAACTTAAGTAAAAATAAACATTTAATGTTGTATGCTGTTTGGGATTTTCCTCACACACTAAATTCAAGTCCTAGGCATAAGGTCACGAATGGGCAGCTTGCTGTAACTGAAAACTTAAAGCATCTAAAGACGGAAAACAAGATAAAACTGGTGACCCAAAGTCAGTTACATTTTAGAAACTATCTACATTAAAGGAGATGAGAAAGGACTAAATGCAGGTAATGTAATGAATGTGAGTTATGAAAGAGGTTACAGCCGGGCGGTTGAGACCAGCCTGGTCTACAGAGAGAGTTCCAGGACAGGCTTCAAAGCTACAGAGAAACTCTGTCTTGAAAAAACCAAAAACAAAGTCAAAAAAAATAAAAAATAAAGAGGCTATAAAGCTAATTGTTTCTCTTGTTCTGACATGCATTTTTTGTTTGTGTAGTCGATGGGTGAATAAGATATATTTGATACCAAAGCATACATTTTAAAGTGGAGCTCCACAGCTGCCATTCCAAATGCCTACTCACACTATATACAAGGTTGCTAAGTGGTACAGACTTTCAGTCTAGTTAATTTTGGTGTGTAACTATTTTAATAATAAAGTTATATTTTAAAGAAAGACTACTGTCACAGTTTGCTTTCTGTTGCTATGAATTACAGCAAGGCCAACAGTAACCTGGGGAAAGGTTTCTTTCATATTATACTTCCATGTCATAGGCCATCATCCAGAGAAGCCAAGGCAGGGACTCAAGGCAGGAACTGAAGCCTTACTGTTTATTGGGTTTGCTTCCTCTGGCTTGTTCAGTCAGCTTTCTTCTGTAATCCAGGCTCACCTAATTATGAATGGCACTGCCCACAATGGGCAGAGCTTTCCCACATCAATCATGAATCAATAAAATACTCCTCCAGACATGCTCACAGGCCAATCTGATGACAGCAATTCCTCAGCTGAGGTTCCCCTTCCCAAAAGGTGTATCAGTTTGACTAACAAAAAAGTAAACAAAAACATGAATTTATAAGAAAAATTTAGAGACTGCATCAGAACTAAAAATAAATTCTAAGAAACCTAACTATATCCGACCCATTCTTCTCATATATCCTTATACCATGATTCTTCTCTTCCTTTATCTCCAAGCAAAGTAAAATTCATTATCAAAAGAAAAGATTGCATGGCTTATTTAAGGATTATTTGGCCTCACCTGCATAAAATGTGATTCTTGGTAAAAGTAGGTGTGACCTGAAGTCCCCAGCAAACACATTATCTGTGCTACATTCTATAAGGCCGAATGACTGTAGCTTCTGTGACTTTGAATAGCTCTATTAGTAGGGATGTTACAGTTAGATTAAAATTATCTTGGGGTACCATATACTCCCCTATATAGTTCCACATCTGTGTGTGACCCAAAATCCTCTATTAGGCAAATCCTTTGAAAATGTATAAAGACATCCCTAGCCACTAGCAAATCAAAAGGAAGAACATTACTGGATGGTTCTGAAGCTTGTGACGGTTTTGCTGACTTGCTGTAACCTGCTACCTAATGTTTCCCCAATGTATTTGGAAAGTATCTTGATTCATGTCGTTCTCTCTTCTGTTGCTGTAAATGCTACCAAACCTCTACCATGCTGGAATGTGGTGTCTGTGGTAACCCCAGTCTATCTTCCAGTCACTCAGATTCAGCTCTAGAATAAATGATCTTTTACTTACTACCTTTGCAATAAGGTGTTTTCCTGCTTGTTTGTTGTTGGTGTTTTGCACTAACACTGAAAATTAAAACAGGATGCAACAAACTATTGCTCAAGGACTAAATCAAGTTAAACACCTGTTCTTATAAATAAATATTTCACTGAGGCACAGCCATGTTCATCTGCTTATGTACGGTCCCGTTCTACCTTCATATCGAAATGGCAGAGCAAAGCAGTTCATTAAAAGATACATTCCACAGAGCTCTTTGCCCTTTATAGGAAAAGATTACAAAGTTCTATACTAAAAGTGTCCATTCTAATTTTAGAATTAAGATCAACTGAGATGATTTATCAATCCAGCTCTTGGGCTTTACTTCTGAACTCATGGGGCAGGAAGAAGAAACCAAATCCCACACCAGTGGTATTCCAATGCAAGAATTCCTTCCCCACATTGAGATGTGATCTAAAAGCCTATACTGTCAAGGTGAGGCTGAACCAGAAATAATCCTACAACTATCCCCTTCTTCCCAAACACCCATAGCGGTGTTTATTGCTTTCTAACTAAAAGGAAAAGAGAAATGGCATATTGTTGGGAGCTTCAGGCCCTTTCATATAATACAAGAAGCCTCTTTGCTTCTGAGAGCCTCAAGGCAGGAAATGGGTTCAGTGATCCCTCAAGAACTAGTATCAGAGAAAAGTTATTGCAAGCAAACCCAAGTCTATCCAATGATATGCAAAAAGGAATAACCATAAATGAAAATCTTCAAAAAATTTACTAAAATTATGATAAACTACAATTACACAATATAATCCAATGGAATTTATTCAGAAGATCAAGTGCCTTGGCTTTAAGCTCATTTAAAAAAACTTTTACCGCCGGGCAGTAGTAGCACACACCTTTAATCCCAGCACTCAGGAGACAGAGGCAGACGGATCTTTGTGAGTTCGAGGCCAGCCTGGTCTACAAGAGCTAGTTCCAGGACAGGCTCCAAAGCGACAGAGAAACCCTGTCTCGAAAAAAGAAAAAAAAACTTTTACTTACACAAAAATCAGTTCTAAGTTGATGTAATCATTAATAACATTTAAAGTGAGGCGTCCTGTGCTGCTTGCTGACTTTTGTCTGGAGAGTCCACATGAATCATTTCCTGATAGGATGAAAGACCTCACCCTAACATGGATTACACAGACTCTGTTCATACAAAATGAGTCTGAAAAAAAACTTGTAATAATGAAACTATATTTCTAAAAGTAAAATGAATGAAAGTTTACACCAATATATTCTTCCCTTTCTTTCATAGTCTAAAATCATTATCGAATATACAATTAACCTCTACAACACTACTAAGAAAAATGGACAAGAAATGACATAAGATAAAACATAAGCTAGAATTTCATTATTAAAAACTTTGATACAGGTCCATCTAAGACCAGCAGTTCTCAAACTGTGGTTTGTCACCCCTTTTGGGGGGTTACATATCAGACATTTACATTACAATTCATAACAGTAGCAAAATTAGTTATAAAATAGTAGCTAAATAATTTTATGGTTGGATCACCATAACATGAGGAACTGTATTAAAGGGTCACAGAATTAGGAAGGTTGAGAAGCACTGATCTAGACAGTTTTCACTGGAGAACATTTCTGTAAGGTAATAAGCTTATAGGGGTTGTGTATTATCTTATTTTTTCATATTGCTGGTGTTTTTGCAACGGGACCTGGACATCTGGAGTTAGTCATGTGTATGAGATGAATTTCTATACCCACCTATATTGACTAGGGATTTAGTCCTGTTTTTACTGTCTCTCAAACGTGGTTGGCTTCAGATGGTGTAGGAAGAACCTACAGCTCAGTGTCAAGGAGACTTGGTATTGATTTCTTAGTGGAGAGGCTGGAGTGATACTAATTCAGAGGTTACTGGGGCCTCACTGGGGTCTTAGTGGTAGTTTGAGGCTGTTTAAGTAAGGCCCCAGGATAGAGAAAGAAGAGATGGGCCAGTCCTTCGCGAAGGTTCTGGGGCTGATTGGCAGGGGTTAGAGCTAATGGATTTATTAACAGAGTTGTGGTGTGGGCTACTGTAGCAAGGTAGGGGAGTAAGAGGATTCACCAGGAAAGTCCATGAGTGTAGCTCATTGCTGGACCTGAGTTGGAAGAAAGGTAATGTGGGATGGGAGGGTAGGGGAATTCACCAAAATTGCCTGCCATGTGGCTTCTGTCTGGCTCTAAGCCTAGGTAGACTGACTGTCTGACTGGATTTAAGGCCTGCTTAATTAGAGGGAACTCATGCCTGCTACTGCTGACCTAGCCAAGAACCCAAATGAGACATATATTACACGACTCAAGGTCTGTTAGGAACCAGAGGGCCAGGAGAACTGAGGCAAATACTGCCTTCTGGGTATGAGAGGGAAGCTGGACCTATGACTCTCAACAGCTATGGCTGCCCACACAGGCCACAGCAGTCACCATTCCAGTGTAACAAGAAAAGGCTCATAAAGCCTCTTCACTAGCTGAACTACAGACACACAAGGTAAACTAGATTACCTATGCCACACCATGTCATATATACATGTGTGTTCATGCATTATAGACATACATATATACATCTATGTATACATCTATACATACATGTGTGTATATATGTGTGTATGTGTGTGTGTGTGTATATATATATATATATATATGATAGACATAATTTTGATGTGAGACAGGCAAAGGACAAGTTGGTGGTGGGGAAGGAGGAGTGAATATAGCCAGAGTGCATAGTACCCATGTATGAGAGGCTAAATAAGTTTCCTATAATGCTTACTAATGTAACTGGCTATTTCGGTGGGGACTGGACAGGAAAAAAATAATTCATAAGCATTAAATAACTACTGTATATGTTTACCCTTATATGTCTTATACATCTTTTTTTCAACAAGGTAAGTCTAAAAATTAGTAAAAAAAAATATTCACTGACTATACACTAAATCACAGAGTATTTTTATTAAATATATGTTTTAATGCTGTGATTTAATTATTCTAAAAAAATATGACAACTCAATAGAAATACCATCTTGTCAATAACAACAAAACATTGAATAGTTGCTAAAAAAAAAAAAAAGAAAAAGAAAAAAACTCTGTCTGGGAAGCAAAATCGTGTATTATCTCAGCAGAAAATAAACCTGTAGCTTAAGAGGAAGAAGACAAAGTTTTCGCCCCGAAATAAAGCTTGCCTTATACAAGAAAGGAAAGAGACAAACAGAAACCCCACATACCTCTCTTCTTTATTGATCTGGTCGCCAAACCCCACTGTATTCACAACGGTCAGTTTCAAGCGAACATTACTTTCCTGGAGTTCATACGTCTGAGCTCTAAGTCTAACACACGGACAAAAATGTGAGGACTCAAGCTCTTCAAAATTAGTATTGAACAGTGTGTTAATCAGTGTGGACTTTCCGATTCCAGTCTCCCCTGAAAGAAACAGCGCACACGTTCACAAGTGCAGAGAGCACTGGAAACAATCCAACATCTAAACTCCAGCAGGGCGGCAAGGCTGAGGCTGCTCTACATCACTGGGAGCAATGACAACACATTCTACCTTACTCTGACCTCTGAAGAGGACACTAAAAAATAAAAAAAGTTTGAAGCTAAGCAAAACAAAACTAGTAGAATTTAAAAAACTCATGAAATCCACAGAGCCATTAATCTTAGACACAAATATCATCCTGCTTATACAAAGGAAGTGAGCATAGGAATATGAATTCTGAAAACCTGGAGGAGTTGCTGGCACTCACCCACACAAAGAATGTTGAAACAGAAGCCTTGCTGAATGGATCTATCAACCAGCTGATCAGGTAAACTTTCAAAGCCAACATGGCCACACATAGTCAAGGAACGGGGATGTTCTTTTTTCTGAAGAAAAACCAAACAAGTAACTTTGATTTCATTATTTTTTATATTTGGTATTTGATCTAATTAATGTACGATATAGGCACACTTGAAAGAAAATAAAATTTAACAAAGCAACTAAAGATTTCATGACTTCTACTTCTCACTGAAAAGTAGTTGGGTAAATTTGTGAAAATGGAAACCAGTGCTGAACCTCCCAAAACACTCATGTCTCATTCTTTTTATGTGACAAAAGTCCAGCACAAATTTTGACATTAAAACATGTGACCTCCAATTCCAAGAAAACATCCAAGTAAACTCTGTGTATTCACTGACAAAAATGAAGAGTTTATTGTCAAATAAGTATGATTACATATAAATCTTGAATAACTAGGAAAATCTTGATTGGGGAACAGAGGTATTAGATGGTGGCACTTTTACATTCTCAATTATAAGGTATATTTATACTTCATATTATAGGAAAGAATCCACATATATCCATTATAAAAAATTCAACACATACACACTGCTAACATTCCGTGTGAAACTCTAAACCTAGATGGAGCCTTGAAAGGAATGCAAGGAACAGTGGCCTTGGCAATAAGTAAGCTCAGACACACAGAGAGGAAGAGATGGCAATGAGGGGGAAATGCAGGAAACACCATGGAGAGAAGCACCCATATACGACTCTCAGAGACAAGGCTGAGTATGTGGCCAGAGGGACAGCACTAAACTTTGGGATCATTTGCTGTCTTTGCTCCTTTCCCCCACATAAAGTTTGTATGAGCTGGAGCTCCCAGGAGTGGGGAAAGGGAGGAGGAAGGGAGAGAGGAAGGGAAAAAAGAGGAAAGACTGGATTCCTGTTAAAGATTCCATAAGATCAAATGACTACACTTGGATATTATGGAGAGTTGAAACATTGCAAACCAGAACGAATGTTAAGTCCCTTTTATAGCTATCTGCACCTATCCCTGTATCTGAACTCATGTCCTGGTGACTATTAGAACCTTTGAAGATATTCTTAACAGACCACTAGCTGTCACCAATCAACAGCTGAGAATGTTGATAACAGTAAGGATGTTTGAAAAAGCAGCAAGGACTCATATTTCTTTACGTGTGTGTGTGTGTGTGTGTATTAGAACCTTTGAAGATATTCTTAACAGACCACTAGCTGTCACCAATCAACAGCTGAGAATGTTGATAACAGTAAGGATGTTTGAAAAAGCAGCAAGGACTCATATTTCTTTACGTGTGTGTATGTGTGTGTGTGCCTGTGTTAAATGAAGTTATGAAACAGACCAACAGTGAAGTTATGAAAATGAAGTTATGAAACAGACCAACAATGCTCCCCACAAGAGTCACAGATTATGAAGCAAAAGCCATCGTACGGGGCATGAGAAACCCCTCTTTTGTTTCTAACAGAAAATGTTCTTTTTGTGGTATGTAAAATATGTCATAAATCAAGTTTCTAATACCTATAACATGATAAAATATCAAATTATTTTTGTTGATTTGGATAATTTATGTTACTTCTTATGAATACAGAAGTGCTCTGAGTCTAATTTGCCAACAGGGCTTTTCTTGTCAGCCTCTTCCACCTGCTTTCTGTTGTCATCTTTGGTTTTTTTCTTTCCTCTCCTCTCTTGGTCCTTTAAAAAATGTAACCATTTGCTGTCTCATTAAGTTTTTTTTTTTTTGAAGAAATATCTTTTTGTGTTCAAAACTGCAATTCCAAGGGTTTTCTCCCTTCCTGCTCATAAGATAATTTACTGTTCAAGGTTTTTGCTAAAATGAAACATTCTCTAACTCTTATATTTTAACTAAAAGAAAAAAGATGCTGAGCAGTAGTGACGCACACCTTTAACCCTAGCACTTAGGAGGCAGAGGCAGGCAGATCTCTGTGAGTTTGAGGCCAACTTGGTCTACAAAATGAGTTCTGGGACAGCCAGAACTGTTACTCATAGAAACCCTGCCTTGAAAAACCAAAAAAGAAAAGAAAAAAAGTAAAGAAAAGCTTTAAAATTCCATGGAGCAATGAGGTGTAAGTATGAACTAAAACAAAAACTTGGGCACTTAACAATATGTGTACAGATAATATTACTTTGCTATATTATATCAAGTATGTAATTTAGATTTAACTATTAAGAGAAATGAGAAAACAATAAAAAGTAAGTTTATATTTTAGAAAAATGTGGAAAATCAATATTTTAGATAAAGATGCATTTTCTACAATAAAGTAAAATTTTGTCCAAAAATAAAAGAGGTAGAACAAAATTAAAGAGTTTACGACAGGTTGCCAAGTTTGATTAAGTTACATGAGCACTATGGGGCTGAGACCACGCTTGCTGATTAAAGGTTACTAAAGTTCCTAAGGTCAAAACTCAATACCCTGAGATAGAACGGATGCCTGGCTCTGTTTATGACAACAAGGTTTTCTTAAATGTCAATCAGCTCTTAGTGGGTTTTCCCATTGGGTAAACCTCCACCTACTGGATTGCCCCTGCAATAACAGTGGGGAAAAGTTATTTAAAAGAATTACTCCTACCTGAGGCATTCCTGCTAAATTACACAATAACTAAAAGTATGCAATCATAAGAACATTTCCCTGAACGAATTCCTTTTTTTTTATTTTATATACCAACCACAAATTCCCCTCCCTCCTCACTTCTCTCATTCCTTCCCCCATGTCCGTTCTTACCACCCCCCCATCCACTCCTCCATCTCCATTCAGATGTTGCTGGGAAACAACAAAGCATGGCATATCAGACTGAAGCAGGACCAAGTTCCTCCCCCGGGACAAATTCTTAAATCTATTATACATACTCAGTCCACTACACAAATACTTTCACTATGCTTATGATCTGCAGTTCTATAGAGTGATAACTAAATAACTACTAACTGACAAAATTGACTAAAGCTTATTTTTCCTTAGCCTAAGAATTTCATTAGTCCTTCTAAATCTAAGCTCTGCCCTTTGGTAAACATTATGTCTGTAGGAAGTAAGTACTAAACAAAATATTTGCCAACTTGATATGAGCTAAGGTCATCTGAGAAGAGAATCTCAAGTAAAAAAAAAAAAATCATTGTACTGGACTGTAGGCAAGCCTTCTTAGAATCATGGGATACCAACAATATTTGACCTATGGAGGCACAAAGTGTGATGATTGGTTAACACAGGGAACCATGAAGTGAAGCTCAAAGAGAAGGGAGGGAAGATGGGCGGGGAAAGACAGAAAGAGGAAAAGGGGAAGGAAGAAGAGAGAGTTGCATCTGTGTTTAAGATTCTATAAAACCAAATAATTCAACTTTGAGATTATAAAGTTGAAATGTAATTTACAACCAAGTGATTATGAGCTATTTTTAGTCCCTTTGAAAGATATCCATTGTCACCCATGTTTGATCTCAGGTCCTTGAGACCATCAGGACTTTAAAATACATTCTGATCAGATCTTTAACTTTCATTAATCCAAAAATTTAAATTATTATCAGACAGTATCTGAAACCTAGAGCAAAGTTTTCCCTATTTTGTTGTAAACCACCTACCTGGGGTCCCATCAAAGATTTGGTAAATGATTTGATCTATATCCTTTATTCTGTAACTAATAAAATCTCATGTAAGCACACCACAGCAGAACACAGTATCTGAGGAAAGCTGAATCTGTCTGTATTCCTGGGTCATGGAGACTCACATTTGGTTATTTCTTAGTCCTTTTGAATGGATCAACATTTACCAGCTAGAGATGATATGTATGCCAAATCTCTAGTATGCTTCTCCACTGTCTTAGCTTGCTTCTCTCTTGCTGTGATAAAACATTTTGACCAAAGCAACTTGAAGAGGAAAGGATTTATAAATTACAGTCCATTATCAAAGGAAGCCAAGACAGAAACTGAACTAAAGATCATATAGAGCTGGGCGGTGGTGGCACACACCTTTAATCCCAGCACTTGGGAGGCAGAGGCAGGCGGATCTCTGTGAGTTCAAGTCCAGCCTAGTCTACAAGAGCTAGTTCCAGGACAGGCTCCAAAGCTACAGAGAAACCCTGTCTCGGAAAAAAAAAAAAAAAAAAGATCATATAGGAACATTCGTACTGGCTTGTTCTCCATGGCTTACTCAGTTTGCGTTTGCTTTTTTACACAAGGCAAGATCACTGACCTGGGGTGGTACTTCTCAGGGGTAACACTGCCCATGATGGACTGGGCCTTCCTCCAACAATTATCAATCAAGAAAATACGCTCAGACATGTCCAGAGGCCAATCAGATGGAGACAACTCCTCAACTGAGGTTCCCTCTTCCTGGGTGAATCTACTTTGTCTCAAGTGGACAAAAACTAACCAGTGTATCTACCACTTTCTCAGAGGGCTGGCTTTCTGAATAGAGGACAACTTAAAGATTCAGTTCTGGTCTCTGTCCACTGGAATTTATGAAGACTAGCAGCATGAACTCTGGTATTCCAGTTGCAACCTGACATTAAAATGTCAACTGAAAAAAGCAAAATACAAAATTGTATAGTTCCAAGTCCTTGTAATGACAAAGTAACATGTCCAACCTGCCTTCATGTTGATGACAATGATAAACGACTCTTTCAAGAGAGGAGAAAAACCAGAGAAGACAATCCATTACCTGAAATCTCCCTAGTTCCTCCCCTAGAGTACATACCTGATCACTGTGCCTTACGAAGGAACTAATCATTTTCCTGGGTTAAAAAGTCATTTGAAAATTGGAGCACACAGTTTGGGCAGATATTCAGGAAAGGCACTGAAAAAAAAGGGAAGAATCCATACTCTGTATGAATACTCCCCTCTAATCCATGCTGACTAAAACTGTGCACACAAAAGAGTACAAAGTTCCCAGTAGCCACTAAAGAACTCAAGCATTCTTGAAGAATGGTATTCTAGGCAAATATGCAGCACTTAAAACATCTCTAAATTAAAATGGCTGGCTGTATCTCACCTGGTATTTCCACCAATGCAATTCAACAGTATCTTGATTTATGACTTTCTTTGGTCTATCACTATAAAACTTTGTGAAGCCCTACCACATCGGAAAACATAATTTGGCATAATCTAACTCTATGGTCCTAAGCCATGGTCACTCATATGGCCACAAACTCTTATAACCTTTTAAGGTGAGGGCTGTAGATATTGGCTTTGATTTGTCTTTCTTTGGTCGCTGTTGTTTTATGTCATCAGTTGTGGGAATAAAAGGCAGTATTAGATTAACCCCACACCCATCCAGACCAGGTCCCAGCAATGGCCTCCTATACCCAGTCATCTAGGGATACATACTGATGAGTTGATGCTGGTGAACCCAAGCTTCCTGAACTTTGGTTGATGGTTTACTCTGATCCTATTTGTTGAATGCCTTTTTTGTCTGCTTTCTTATCATTTGTTTAAGGTATTCACTTTGTTTCCTTTGAAAGCCATTTCTCACTCTTCAGTTTGTTTTTGTTTGGTTTGCTCTCAAACTTCTGAAAATACCCCCAGCTGCTTAAGTCTTTCCTGAGCACCTTTTTTTTCTATTTTAAATAAACTCCAACTTGTCTTTATTCTGACTCATCCTGAAATTTATGTCAAAGCCAAGGATTTAATTTTACTTGAAATAAGGTCCTAAAATATCAAGGGAACTCAGACTACTGAGAGTGTCTGGAGTTTGCTCCATCTCTGTTACTAACAGTAGGGCAGATAAAAGTGTAAGGGGTGTGGGGGGCAGCATGATGCACAGAAAGGAAATAAGCCAGGTGAGATCTTCACAATGCCCCACAAAAGTAGGCTGAACAGTCAGGAACTGGTACCCACATATATCATTCGATCTCCACCAGACCAAGATTTGCAGTAGTTCCCAGCACACTGGTGTGGCCCAGCAGCAGTCACCAAGGAGATGCAAGTCCCTCCTGGACATGAGTGTTCTGGGAACAGCAAACTGGAGAGAGACTGAGCAGGTTGTGGAAGACCACGGACTGGATATATTATCCCCAGAGAAGACTGGAGCAGCTCTGGCTGTATAGCTTGTCAAGGAAGTATAGCATGAGAGTATAGCATACTTTGAATGAGAAATTCTCCATGAGAACACAGAACAGCTAGTCCAAATATAGGAGAGCAGCAACATGGAAACAAGAGAAGTGTGGAGAACCTGGCAAAGGCTCACCAATGGATGTAAATAATCTTAGGCAAAAACTATGGGCCATAAGAAAAACAAAACTAACAAAAACCACACACACACAAAGAATAAAACCTCTGGAATGAAGCAAGAAGAGAAAAGCCAGCGAAAAGTTAAACAAAAGCACCAGTGTGACTTCCACACCTCCTCAGTCTTGGACTCAAAAACACTGAACACTGAGTACAATAATATTCAACACAGCAGAGAAAATGATCTTACAAGCAAGAGTATATATGGTCTCAAGCTGAGAAACTCCATAAAACTGAGTCCTAACATAAGAAAAAGGTGGAGGGAAGCAGCAAGACAGACAGCTCAGCAGGTTAGGATAACTGCCATCAAGCCTAAGGACCAGAGCCTGATACCAGAACCCACATGGTAGGAGGACTGAACTGAGTCCCATATCT
>JAQHUG010000080.1:1139694-1169770 GCA_028555095.1 Dicrostonyx torquatus
TTATAATCTCAAAAAATAAAGAATAGCTTTGAAATGATTCTTGCATAGGAGAAACATGAATTCACTTTTGTTTTAAAAAGTTTAGTATGGAAGTAGATCAAAACACAGCAAGTAGAAGCAATCCTTGATCAGCCCTAAATATATATATATATATATATATATATATATTTGCATTAGTATTGCATATATATATGCAATACTAATTGAACTCCATAGGTGTGTGTGTACAATAAAGATCATTAATTAGAGAGGAGGTTGTGGGAGGGATGGCACTAGAGTTGGAACAGGAAGATGGAAGGGTAAACATGGTATACAGTATATTCTCATATGTTGAGAATATGACTTCTCAACCAATTTTATTTTTATAAAAGAGAAAACAGCCTATAGGATCTGTAACAAAAGATCCCAACTTAAATAATTAATGATCAATAGAAAGAAAGCCACAAAAAACAGAGGAATCACAGGACTGAGCCATCCGGAACTATGGTATTTAAATATGGAAGAATTTAGAAACAACTCCAGGAGTCAGAGACAGCTAAAGAGGAAATCTACAAATGTGTGGCATCTAGGCAGGTGTTAGAGTGTCATTCCTATTCATTTACGTGCTCAGCTTTCCTGCGGTTGCATAGTTACTGCAGACTGCAGGGCTCACGCACCTGACAAAATCTGACCCTTTCACAAAAGGTACTGTCGTATCTTCATGAGAGAAAAAAAGAGGGTAGGGGAACTAGCAAAGTGCTGTAATGGTTAGTTTTTGTCAACATGAACTAGACAGAGTCTGGTTCTAGGAAGAGTGAGCTTCAACTGAAGAACTGCCTCCATCACATTGGCCTGTGGCATGTACATCTGGGCATCATTTTCTTAATTAATGATTATAAACGAGGGTCTAGCCCGATTGTGGGCATTGCCACTCATGAGCACATGGTCCTGAGTTGTATAAGAAAGCAGACTGAGCAAGACAAGAAGAAATAAGGCAGTAAGCATACTTGATGGTCTCTGCTTCAGTTCCGACCTCCAAGTTCTTGTCTTGACTCGCCTTTGTTTCCCTGGAAGGACTGTAAAGTTAAAATGAAATAAATCCTTCTCTCCTCAAGTTGCTTTAGGTCAATGTTCTATCACAGAGCCAGAGAAACTAACTACAATAAAAACAATTTTAGGTCACACAGGAGTTCCTGATGTTACTAAAGTTTGAATCTGGAATGTCCCCACAAAGGCCTAAGTGTTAGAAGCTTGTCCCTTCATTGGTACAATAACCAAAGGAGGGAACAAGAGTTGTAGCTTACTGCAAGGGTAAGATACCCTCAAGTATGCCCTCAAAGAAGCCTGTTCGACACTGATCTGTTTCTCTTTTGCTTCCTGGCTCTCAGAAGATGGCTATTTCTTTGGTTCACTATTCAGTCCCTATCAATAAATGCGACTCCAAGACATGCCCAATGTACTGAGGTGAAACCTTCAAAACTGTTAGTCAAAGTGAACTCTTACTTGTCACAGGTAATTCCATAAAACAGAAAGGTGATGGATTTGTTACTTTTCTCCTTGCAGTAATAAAATACCTAGCAAAAGCAACTTAAGGATGGTTTGTTTAGGCTCACAGTCTCGGCATAGTCAGTCATGAGGGGAAGTCATGGTGGCAGGGTGGCTAAGGCAGTATGTGCAGTCACAAAGCAGGAAGAGATGAATGCTGGCACTTAGTTTGCTTTCTCCTTTATACTCATTATGAGTCCCCAGCCCATGGGATGGTGCCCTACACATTCAAGATGTGTTTCTCGTTCAGTTAAATCTTTCTGCAAATACCCTCATAAATGTGTGGTGATTGTAAGTCCTACCATGGGACAATGAAAATTAATTATCATAGGAGACCAAAAAATAATTTAAGGTCAAAAACATTTAGTGAGACTGCTGGTGTGCTTTTCCTCCATCTGGCACAAGAGTGGATCCTAGAGACAATCTGATTGGTATTAAGTGTGGAATTCTGCCAGGAAAGGAATTGGGAGCAGAAGGAGCAGCCAGGAAAGGAATTGGGAGCAGAAGGAGCAGATGTGCAAGGGAATGATTCTAAACGGCGGTAATAATGAACTCAAAGGGGACTAAAAGGGAACCAGAAAGCAAGCAGAAATAACAGATTAGAGCAAAGATTTGAGGGATCTGAGATAGGTAGGGAGTAAACAAACAAGGTAGAAGGCATACAGAGCAAAGTATCCGAAACTGAGATTATTAGTTTTGGGCAATGACAAAATCAAAGCATTATCCATTAGCAAGAGAGGCTAACATAGCATAAAATCTAAAAGAATACTTAAGGAAAGGAGGTCAAATACTGTAAAGGCAAACTCTAAGAGGATAATCTAAATGGATACTGAAACTACCCAGAATTTCAACAGGCCTAATGCATGAAAATTACAGGGAGCTATTCAGGAAGCACTGAGGAAGGCAGGGCCGCAGGGATGCCTACTAGCCAGAGAGGTCGGTATACAGTTCAACAGCTGAGGGGGTGCTACAATAGCAACGGGGAGCACACTGGTGAACTCCTCATGCTCATGTTCAGGAGCCTCATAAAGGGAGTAGTTCCCCTACATCCCCTACATCTCCTCTGGGAAATTTTCAAACAACAACAAAAAACTTTAGTCAGCAGAGGTGGCAGAAATACAACACGAACTGGAGTAAGTAGGGGGCCCAGGTATCCAAGGACCCACAGCAACACAGCACAGGTGAGAAATGGGCAGAGTAGAACTCCCAGTATGTGGGGTCCACAAAAATACAGTGGCAGAGGTTTCAGAAGAAAGGAGGAGGCTGTAGCTGACTCAGGGAAGGATATCAGGCATATGAGGGCCCACAATACGTATAAGAAGTGGGAAGCAGGCAAGGTGTGACCACAGTAAGGTACCCAACACCCAGGGACTCAAACACGCAGAGAAGATCGTGAGTGGGAAGCAAGTTAGAGATGACCTATAGTAAAGCACCCAGACATGGAAAGTCATAGCATGTGACAACAGAAGCAGAGCCCAGCCAAGGGTATGTTGACACTGGATAGGGATTGCTATCCAGTGATAGTTGCTGACTCTCAGGGAAGGGCAGGGACAGTGACCATAGCTCCGAGTGCCAACCCCACAGCAAAAAGAAAAAAAGTGGAGGGGAGGATAATCTAAACTGCAAAAATGGAAGTCAAGAAAAAAAAAGGAATGAAAGAAGGAAAGAAGAAAGGAAGGAAGGAAGGAAAGAAGGAAGGAAGGAAGGAAGGAAGGAAATGTTCAAAAACTCAGATAAGAATGCACCCCCAAGAGAAAATAAAAACAATAAAGTGAATTCAAGATATGAAAACAGACTCAATAACAAAAAAAAATGAAAAGCCAAATTGAAATGACACTGAAAAGAAAAATGAAATAAGCCAAATGAAGAGCCCACTGGCAAACTTCATCAGCAGTGTAGATAACGCAGAAAACAGAGTATCAGGGCTTCAAGACAACAAAAGTCAATGGGGAAAAAAGGAACAAAAGAGAGCTTTGGGTCACCATGAAAAAACCAAATCTATGAATTATGGATATAGAAGAATTCCCTGCCATAGACAAATAAGGTACTTAACAAGAAAATTTCCCGTTCTAGAGAAAGTGGTACTCATTCAGATATAAGAGGCCTAACAACCCTAAATGGAAAAGACAAAATTCCCCATGTCTTATTATAGCTAAAATTCTAAAAGCAAAACAGAGAAAGAGTGATTTTCTTAGTTAACCCCAGCTGTTGACTAGTCATCTGAGGGAGGCCCACGCCTGTGAGATGCTGTCTTGATTGATTAATTGGGAGGCCCAGTCCACTGTGGATCATGTCATCCCCTGGGTAGGTGGTTCTGGGCTGTATAAGAAAACTGGCTGAGCAGGAGCCAAAGAGCAAGTCTAAATGTGAGGCAGCCAGCAGTGTTCCTACATGGTTCCCAACCCCACTTGTTTCAAAGACGCACGGTGATTTGGAAGTGTAAGCCAAATAAATCCATTCCTCCCCCAAGTTTCTTTTGGTCAGCATGTTTTAATTAATTACAGCAAGCAAGTAAACCAGGCATAATAACAGTGATGATTTGATACAAAATTTTAAGCCAAGAAGGGCTTAGATTTATATTCTGAGTTCTGAAAGACCAAAAACTGTCAATCTAGACTTTTATACTCAGCAAAACTACCTATCCTAATTTGAAGGAAAAATTAAAATTTTACAGGATTAAAACAAACTAATGGAATTTATAACCAATAAGCCAAATAAAAGGAGGATAATGGAAGGAATATTGGAGGGAACATACCCAAAAGGACACAGGAAAAATAAATACCAGACCAACTAATCAAAAGAGATTTAGGAAAACAGTACAAAAATAAATACTAGGAACCAATACATGCCTTTCAATAATACCTATAAATATAGCCAGGGAAGGCACTGCCAATAGTGGGCTGCGTCTTGCCATGTCAGCTATCAAGACAATCCTCACAGACACGGTCACAGATCATCTGATCTGGGCAATCGCATCCATGACGTCACAGATGACGCTGTACTACATCAAGTTGACAGCTTAAACTAAGTAAGACACATGTGAGTAATGGTTCTCATCTATACATACAGTACCACCTTAGTAACAATCTCCCTCAGTAAGACATATATGTGCATTTTTAAGTATTCAAGTCAGACATTCAGTCAAACAAAAGTATTACTGTATAATGTTCATTTGCCTTCAAAAATCATGTATAGTCAACTCACAACATATTTAGGTATCTGTGAATAGATTCTATACTTATTTCACAATGTATGACATATATGTGTGTGTGTGTGTGTGTGTGTATATATATATATATATGATTTCTCGCAGTTTCCATAAATATGGCCAACATGGAGGGTAAAATAAACTGGAAATCTTTTTTTTTTTGGTTTTTGGTTTTGGTGTTTCTCTGTGCAACAGTCCTGGTTGTCCTGGAATTTGCTCTGAAGACCAGGCTGACCTCGAAATCACTGAGATCCACCAGCCTCTTCTTTCCAAGTTCTGGCACTAAAGGCATGCACCACCACTGCCCGGCTGTTTTTGTTTCTTTAGATAATGTCTCTCTACCTAATCCAGGCCAGTCTTGAAGTCATTATGTAGCCTAGGCTGACTCTGAATTTATGATCCTCCTGCCTCATCCTTCACACACACCCCACGCCCCCATTCCACCCCAAGTGCTTATAGGTATGTATCATGGTAAACTTAATCTGCTTTCTTTATTATCATTACCATATATCATTTATATAAAATAATGGTTTTCAATGTGATATTTTCAAACATGTACACAATATTTTTTTAATACTATTCATGTCCCCCTTTTCAGCCTCCCTTGACTCTCTATTGAATCCTACTGGTTCCTCTGCCCCCCAAAATAGAAAATATGAAACAGTCTCCAAATCTGCATTCCAGTTTCAGTATATGTTCTGCTGGAGCAAAACCTGACCTGATGGTAAAAAGAAGACAGTAAAGAAGTCAGAGGAGATGCCTTCAGTTCTCCTACCGTACATGACTGCCTAAAGGACCCTGGAGGGGCTGGGTAACCCGCCACATCTAGACTTCCAAGATTCATTTAACTAAATCAAAACCAACGTAAAGAATAGCTGCTAAAATTATGGCTGTTGCTCCACAGGAGAATGTGTATGCTCACGGCAGAATTTTACACAAAATGCTACTGCTATTAACTGCAAATAAAAATTCCGATGTTTTCAGCTTTTTATAAAAGCATATGAGCCATAATATAAACTTCTCCCTCCGAGAAGCAATACACAGATTTAAAATATGGTAAAACTTCATTTGCATATAGATATCAAATAATTCACCCACAGCAGACAGTATCATAGCAAATACGGTGACAGATAAGAATGCAGTTAGTGTGTCCAATGTATGTTTCCAGAAAAAGACCTTCTTCTAAGAAGAAATCAAGGTTTCATCATGCTGAAGAATTAGATGGTACTAGTAAGTCAATACACGGTGACAATACTTTTCATGAGAGGGTGGTTTTACTGGATGGCCATTAAGGTTTATATAGCTAAAAAAATGATGGGTTTTTTTTTCATGTAGATGGCCATAGTTCAAGTTCACTTGGAAATTATAACATTTAACTATTTTGTTAAACAATTTTTATTTTAGGCTACAGAAATAAGTTCTACAACTAAAATGAAGTACAGAAACACAATAAAGGCCACTAGTTTCAGGTAAGTAGGAAGTTATTTGGAAAATGTTTATTAGAGTAATATTGTTTGAGATTAAGAATCCTGTGAAAATACTACCAATACCAAGGTATTTAATGGTTAAGTAAGAGGATTATTTTCATAAATACTAAATAAAGGCAAAATTGAAGTTTTTAAGGTAGCAAAACAAAAAGATTATCTACTGCATGCAGCTGTTAGGGAAGTAGACATAGAGAGGCCATTCTACCCATGCAGCATCTGGAAGACTCCAACAACAGTCCTAAAATGATGGGAACAAAGGCAAGATTCCAAGAGACTGAAAATAGTATGGCCATTCGGATAACTATGACTTAGTATCCAGTATTAAAATAAGTTATGCAAAAGTTATTTGAAACGCACAAAACATAGGATCGGCCATACGTTCTTTTAATTACAAGGAGAGGGGAAAGCAAAACAGAACCACCATGCAAAACCGCCAAGTTTTGGAAAAGCCACGGAAGCCGACTTCCCGGTTAGCAGCCGGGACATGTGCACAACTGCACAAAACTAGGCGGATGACAAGGCCTGTTCACTAAAACCGTTACAAAGTGACAGCCATCAGTCATCATCCCGGATTTAATCCGAACCCCTCCCGCTTCGGCCAGGACCAGGAAGCCTGGCGAATCTAACTTCCCCCACATCCATAGTCGCTCGCCAGAGCGCCTCAGCCCTCGCCCTGGGGCAGCAGGGAGCCCACTCTCCACGGCACGCGGGAGTCCCGAAGCCGCACGGTCACAATCCCGCTGGCCCCGAGGTGATCGGGCGGGGCGGGGACTCAGAGGAGTGCCGCCGGGACCGGGGAACGCAAGGGCGCGGGCTCACCAGCAGCCGCACCTCGTCGAAAGCGGCCATAGCCCTGGTGAGACGTCACGAAACGGTGGTCTCAGGCCGGACCCAAACGCACGTCCCGGGCGGCTGCGGAGAGAGGACCCGCTGGGTGTAACCGGCGGGGCACGGGGTGTGCCGGGCGACCCGCAGCCGTTAATGGGCGGGGCGGCCTCTGCCGAGCGGCGGCTGAGGCGGGGCCAAAGGCGGCGGGGGTGGGAACTCGTCCGTGACTGCCCGGAGTTTTCCCGCGCTCCGGGCGAGCCTCTCCCGGACGTGCTCCCCCGGGACGTTTTAGACGAAAAAGCCACCGAGCGGGGAAGAGGGTGACGAGAAATATGGCACTTGGAGAAAACGCTAGGCGCCTCGACGCCCCGCCACCGGCGGAAACAGGGATTGCCGGCCCGCGCGGAGCCCGGAAGTGGGCGTGGCCTAGGGCCGCAGACTGGCGCAGAGATTGCGGCCCAAACGGAAGTGGGCGTGGTGGGGCGTGTCTGCTGGGACACTGCCCCAGTAAGGCGGTGTCAGCGCTCCGCGGGACGGGCTCTAAAGCTGGCATCGCGTGCGTCCAGTAGCTCTACCGGTTCTCCAGACGCGCGGCTATGCTGTCGGGCTGAACCGTCCCGGGGCCGAAGAGCTGAGCTGCAGGATGGAGCCGAGCTCTGAGGCGATCGTGCGCTTTCTCACCGAGCGCGGGGGTCGGGCCCGACACTCAGAATTGGTGCAACACTTCAGGGACGCCCTCGGCGGCCCCCGGGAGCAGCGCACCCGCGCCCGCGAACACTTCAAGGAACTGGTCAACGCGGTAGCCACCGTGCGCACCGATCCTGCGGATGGGACCAAGTACGTACATCTCAAGAAGAGGTTCCGTGCAGGAGGGTCCCCTCCGCTTGAGGCCTCACTCCCCCAGGATCCACCGCGTATCGAGGTGACTGAGGAGCCTGAAGTCCCGGACTTTCCAGCCGAGCCATGCGAGGGCAGCCAGCTCCAGGAGGGGGCAGATCCACAGTTGTCTCTCGGACCGGGGGGCGAACTCAGCGACCAAGAGCCTCCGATCCCTGCTCAAAGTGGGGCCCCGTCTAAGGACTTGCTACAGGAGGTCCAGGCCGAGTCCTGGACGTCAATCCCCGGGCCTGGCGAGAACCTGAAACTCCCTCCACAAGGCGGTGAGGAGGCTGAAGGGGGCAGTTTCCCTAGTGGGCCAAATACGCCGAGGTCAGCCCGTCAGAACTTTCGGGACCTGGTGATGGGCAACTCCCCTCAACTAAAGAGGAGCGTGTGTCCCGGGGACGGTAACTCCGTAGGAGGTCGCAGCAGAGGAGGGGGCGACTCCGATAGCGCATCCTTGGCTTCGTCATCCGCCGAAGAGGAGAGCAGCGGTGGGGGCTCGGTGACGCTGGATCCTCTGGAGCACGCCTGGATGCTCTCAGCTTCGGAGGGCAAGTGGGACAGCCTAGAAGGGCTGCTCACTTGTGAGCCTGGCCTGCTGTCGAAGCGAGACTTCATCACCGGTTTCACCTGTCTCCACTGGGCCGCCAAGCACGGCAGGCAGGAGCTCCTGGCCATGTTGGTCAACTTTGCCAGCAAACACCAGCTGCCAGTGAACATCAATGCCAGGTCGAGCGGAGGCTACACGGCCCTGCATTTGGCAGCCATGCACGGGCACGTAGAGGTGGTGAAGTTACTCGTGGGGGCCTACGACGCAGATGTGGACATAAGGGACTACAGCGGGAGAAAGGCCTCTCAGTACCTGAGTGAGAGCATCGCAGAGGAGATAAAGAACCTGGTAGGCGCCATGGACGAAGATGATGGGGACAGTGCCAGCGGCCGCGGGAGTGGGCGCTGGAGACTTTCAAAGGTACTCCCGTCACACCTCATCACTTACAAACTCTCCCAGGGCGTGGAAGATGGCACCGAACACCACCACCACCACCACCACCACCACGTCGCCGAGGGATGGGCCGGAAGCAAGGCGAAAGATTCAGGTCGCAAAGCCTTGGGCAGCTCCAGTGGACGGATAAAACCACGGCTCAACAAAATCCGATTCCGAACCCAGATCATTCACACCACTCCCTCATTCAAGGACACCGAACAGCCACTGGAAGAAGGCGACGAGGAGGAAGAGGAAAGGTCCCTTAAGGGCCACTCATCTTCCTTCAAACTGAGACCGAAGTCCAATGTATTTGGGTAAAAAACAAACAAACAAACAAAAAAAACCAAAATAATTTCTGCTAAAAATGCTAAGGTTTAGTTTTCTTCCAGGTAGACTAATACTGGCAGTGGATAAGAAAGTATTTGAACCCGAAAAGACAGGATAAATTAGCATTGTAACTTGCAGACTTGGGGTGGATGTGTAGTAATCCTTCCCGGATAGCATTCTGGGGCAAGAGAACGTCTGAAATGATTCATGATGCATTGATTTGTGCCTCTTCCCCCACCCCACCCCACCCCAGGAACGTGTGAGCACTGGAATTGATTGATGACTAAGAGCCCCTTTGCTGTCACATTACTAGGCACCATGCACAGTAAGGACCATCAAGTATGTTTTCCTAAGTTACTCGTAGGACGTCAGAAAAGGCAAACTGTGTGTGCGAACCTGGTCATGTTTGTAAGTGAACGAAAGCGCAGGCTGCCCTGGTTTTCTGCCGTTCTCACTTGCTCCTTACAATGCTAGAGAAGGTCCAGGTCAGAGCTGAAATGTGAAATACAAATGAGAACTATGTGAATCGAGATGGGAAACTTGTAAGTAGCAGTTCCCATTTTTTTTTTAAACAAGCAATTTCAGTTTTAATCACTGAACTGAAGAAATAAGCAGCATTTGCTTTTGAGTTACTGTAATCTGGTTTGTGCCTATATAGGGTTGTGCCTATGCAACACTATTCAGTATACGGTACATTATTAATCGCATTTTTTATTTAAATAGAAGAACACTTAACAGCCTATGGTACTTTTTTTTAATGTGTGTCTTGATCATCACTAACTTGTTTTGCTTCTCTGAAGTTCTGTTCTGGGGTTTGTACTCTAGGGATTCTTTTTGATGAAGCTTACAATACTTAGACTGATTTACTTATTACTTAACAAGCCTTTTCTTGTTTAGAAAGTAGCAGAAATCAGCGTAAGTATTAATAGACTATGCTTCTGTGAAGTAGTTATTAAATCAACTTAATACGGTTCTCATATAAGAGACATTTAATTTTATTAATACGTTCATAATCTCTATGCTTCATAGCAACATTTTACAAATGTTCAAATTCTTTAACTTTTCCTGATTTCTTTGTATCTACTCAAAGAGGTATGGTGTAATTACTGAAAAGCTAAATAGTTTGCCCATTTAAAAATGGGCAAATTTAGTATACTTTATAAAAGGAAAAAGAAATGGAACCATTTCTGTGTTTCAATGCTGCTAGCTATTACATTTCCTTATATATAAATGAAAAATACTATCCCTTAAAACTAAACACTTTTATAACTGTGATCCTTAATTACATTCCATTCGTGTTAGAGTAAACGACTTTATAATTATTTTAAAATTTAACTCACAAACATATTAAATCTTGTAACAGGATTAGAAATTTCTGTAGGAGACTGATTTGGCCATCCTTCTCTTAGTCTTTCTGGTCTGATTGCTGAGACCTAAGTTGTTACAGCCTACAAGATAGAATGAGTGAGCAGCCAAGCCCAAGAGTGAAGGAGACTACACGGTTGTACAGAGCTACAACATTTTAACTAACTCTCCCAAGTCATAGAAATTCCTAACAGGTTTGTCACCTCTCTCTCAAGATAGCAGTTAAAGTTGCTTAAATATGGGTTGAAGATGCTCACATGAAATGTATAAGTTGTGGCTAAGGAGACGGATGCTCAGTGGGTATGAGCACGTGTCCTGCAAGCATAAGGGCATGTGTTTGAATCCCCAGCACCCATATAAAAGGCTAGGTATAGGGTTGAGGGTGCCTGTAACCCAGCACTGGGAGGTGAGATAGGCAGATCCTGAGAGCCCAGTGACTTCTGGTTCAGGGAGAGAACGTCTCAAGAAAATAAGGAAGGCACAGAGGAAGTCTCCTGACATTCCACTCTGGCCTCAGAATAAGCACACATGGGTGCTCCCAAACACTCTTGTGCCTACACTACACACACACACACATAAGTTGTTATCCACTTATGTGCCTTTATCTTTGTTTTAGGATTTAAGAAGTAAATCTATACATTGATAAGCACTTTCTGTATATATGAGTGAAAAGTCAGTGTAAAAAGCAGCCACGTGTTCATGTATAGACACTCACTAATCTAGTGCAGAATAAGCTCTCATTTCCCATCGTGGACTTTTAATTTCCATTTAAGGCAGCTATACAAGTAGATGTTTCAGAACTACATAAAGGTTCTTTTGAATAGTCATTATTAATCCCTTCACATGTATGGTAGTAATTAATTGAATAAAATCGAATTTTCTAGATTTTAGATATCAAGTAAATACATCATTTAACTTCTTTTCACACTAAAAGTTTAAAACTATAAAGCATTTAAATTTCCTGGAGTCACTCCTAGGCTGGCCAGAAAGCTCAGCAGGTAAAAGTGGTTGTCTTTCAAGCTTGAAGACCCGAGTTTGACCCTAGAACCCACAGTGGAAGGAGAGAACTCAATCCTGAAAATTGTCCTCCAACCTGCACCTGTGTGTCATGGCATATACATTCCCGTACTCACGCACAAACACAAAATAAGTTTAAACTTTAAAAACACAAAACAGAGGGAACCCCTGGCATTCCTTGTCATGATGTACTTTGTACAGTAAGTAACATTTTAAGCTACTTAACTTCATTCCTCTCACTTTTTAATTTCCAAATCAAAAGTAGAAAAAATGATTTGTATAATTTGATAATTGTCATGAAGTTGTATCTCCCAATAGTGGCAATATATTAAAATTCAGGCATCTACTAACCAGAGACTGTACTTTAAAAACGAGTTTGTTCTTGTGTCTTCCAGGTACGCTTGTAACTATGAATGTCGTTTTGCTTTTATAGTATATAAAATGCAGGTAATGTGGTACTAGTTCATTCACACCTGAGATATTGTAATGTGTTGTTTGTGTTTTGCTTTTTAAGTAGGTCAAAGCTTGTGAGTTTAAGAATCTGTAAGTTTTTTCAAAATAAAATGTTCATAGTAGAAATCAAATTGTCTAAGTTTCTGTAGTCCTTTAGCTACTTTGCGTGTGCAGTGTTTTATAATTTGCAAAATACTTTTCAAAGTTTCAACTTTTTTCTTATTGTTTTCCTACTTGCTAAGGATATGGGCTGCAGTGTCCCTAATTACAGGTAGAAAATGAAGGTTCAGGACCTCGAGTGTCTTCCTTTCTGAAACTTTGTCTTTCCTATACTTGACGTTGTCAGATTTTTTTTTTTGAAAAGTTGCTGTAGTTTGGCAGCAGCGATGCATGAGTCTCTTTGAATGAAGAACAGGATCTCTTCCTCCACCTCTACCTTTTAAAAGGGAGAACATCGGTTGAGAAATGGCTCTGTGGGTACAGTGCACGTACCAGCATTGCAATCCCTCACAGGCGCGTCCAACTGCTTGTCTCCCGGGTGGAGCTAGATCCTGTCAAGTTAATCAGTGTTAAAGATCACGAGGTGAATCTCAAAATTAAATACTCTGGTAATTTGCTGAAAACCAGCGTTCTTTTAAATTATGCCAATTGTAGGAAGATGCATGAAACTGAGATCATGTTAACCTAAATAAACTATATTCAGAAAAATGTTTCGTGTTTTCATTTATGCAGAATCTAGATTGTTGTGTATACATTCAGTTATGTGTGTATATACACACACACTCAAAGAAAGTAGAAGGGAAATTATTAGGAGAAATGGAGCTAAGGAAAGAAAAGGGGAATAAGAGAGGGTCATGGGTGAATATAAGCAGAGTAGACATTACACACGTAAAAATGTCATAATGGCATCTGTTATTTTGTGTGTTCAATAAAAACATGAAAAGGGGTCTGAGAGATGGTGTGGCAGTTAAGAGTGCTTGCTTCTCTTCCTAAGGACGCCTTAAGTTCCCAACACATCTGGCAGCTCACAGCTATCTAAAACTCCAGCTACCAGGGAATCCGCCACCCCATACTGGTACACACATGTACACATGCACATACATAGTGCCCATAAATTTTTTAAGAGGATTGGAAACCCCTTTTAAAGACCACCAGACGTGACGAGTCAAATACCTAATATTTGGAGGATTGGATGGCAATTCCACATGAACTTGTTTCTCAAGGTACAGTGGTAGGATTGTTTATATGTCATTTCCTCTTTCATGTCACCGTGGTACATTTTTCCCTTGATCATCTTTTTAAATGCCAGTTTCATCTCAAGAAGAGGCTTCCCTATTCTGTTAATGAGTTTCCTACTTTTTCACTGTAATGTGTTGTTGAGGGATGTGTGGCTAAGGGCCTCACCTGAGCTTAGTGCCTTTCATGTTACGGTGCTGTGGAAGTGGGTCCTTAAAGGGAAGCATTTGTGATTTCATAGCATGAACCATAATAGTCAATAGCAGACATGCTAAGTGAGTAAAAGGTATTTTTCATACAACACAGCTCCTAAATGCCAGCCGGCCACCTCATCCACCATTCACTCAAAAGAGCATCTATTCCAACCATGGAGGTAAAATCAGCTTTACTAGGATTTTTCAATTTGAGCAATTTAAAAGAATCAGCGACTAAGAAAATTGTGCCTTATAGGATGACTCAGCTACAGACTCTTGGCACAATATGCTAGCGAGCCTTTTTTTCTAAGTACAGTAGACTATGCAAATAGCTACTGATTCTGTGGAACGGCTGCCCCCCCAAAAAAAGGGGGTAAGGAAATAAAGTTTAGTGTCTCATAGAGAACTTTGGGGAAGAAGGCATTTTTTGATTTATTTTTTTCCATAATATATACATATAGTTCATATGTATACATATATATGTGTGTCTTTGACTACATTGCTCCTCATAGAGAAATTTCTAATAGTCGTTTTAGACATGGCAATGGGCTACCTCATGACACAGAACACTCACGTCTTTGAAAATAGCAAGCCAGGGCTTGGGGAGATAGCACGGTAGTTAAGAGCCCTTGCTGCTCTTCCAGAGGCCCCAGCTTCAATTCCCAGCACCCACATGGTGACTCACAACCACCTGTAACTTTAGTTCCCAGAGATCCAGTGCCCTCTTATGACCTCTGTGGGCAACAGTCACGCATACCTACATGTAAGCAAACACTCATACACATGAAAATAAACAAATCTTAAAAAAAAAAAGAAAAGAAACCAGAGCCTTGAGAAGTAAAAATTAATCATTTTAGTTATTTGTTTGATTTTGGTTTTTAGAGACAGGCTTTCTCTGTGTAACAATCCTGGCTGCCCTGGACCTCACTTTGTAGACCAGGCTGGCCACAAACTCCCAGAGATCCATCTCCCTCTGCACCTGAGTGTTGGGATTAAAGGCATGCACCACTATCACCTGGCCAAATTTATCATTTTAATGCATGCTTTTCTTGACTTATTTATTTTTTGGTCAAAAAACAATAAGCCATCCTGACCAGAGCTTTAACTAAACGTAGCCTGCTACAGAATGACACTAACCAGCTCTTCACAAACTGTGAAGACGGAACATATAAATTCGTTTTGTTGTTGTTTTTAACCCAACTTTGATGTCATTCTAATCAAAACCTGGAAGTCCTCATTAGAGTGCCTTTCTAGGAGCTTCAAATGCAACTCAATAAAAAGCATGCCCAGTATACTAAAGGTTTGATCCCCAGTGTGGAGAAAATGCCACCACTACAACACCACAAAAACTTTTTTGGGGTCTCTTAGCTTGCAATAAGTAGAACTAAGCATTCTTGACAGTGGTCTGGAAATTTCCCGTACTGGTAACTGATCTAGTTTGCCTCTGAGAGGAAAAAAATTTCCCCGGTGATGTGCCCAGCCTCCTGAAGTTAACAGTAGTTCACACTAAAGAACTGCACAACTGAGAAACTAAAAAACAAAAACACAAAAAGAATGCTCAATATTTCATGTAAAGTTATGATTTTGTATTAGGTCACGTTATTGTTGGCTCTACCTGCCCACATATATGCAACTTCTACACATGTATGTATATATTTTTCCAATTCTCTAGCTAGAGTGCACATGTATGTATAATACATTTGAAAGTTTTATGGACATTATATGATTGCTTGTAAAAGCAAAGCCTTTGTACCTGAGAATGTAGAAGAGTGGCTATGGTAGCCACGCTTCCTCAGCAATCCAGAGCCACACACCTCTGCTCTGACTCACCCCTCCTGGGAGGCAGTATACACTGCTTTCATCTACCCTGGGTCAGACGCTGGGCAGCCAAGGATAGATAACTCCACAGCTAAAGTCAGCAGCCTTATTTACAGAAGCTTTTCTTATTTGTCTACATGTTTTAAATGAAGCCTCAGCGACGGTTCTCCCAGTGTTTAATTCTCTTTAATATTCTCTAAATGACTGATTCGTGGGGGTATGCTGTAAACTTCCCAGGAGTGTTAGAGGGGCAGAGATTTAAATGGGAAGGTAGTTGCATTGCAAAGCTTACTCTTTGTAAAATCCCCTTGTTCTTCTGACCCCATCCACCATGGCTTTAGGGAGAAGGAATGGGTACAGTTAACATAGCTATCTTGGCAGGGATGAAGGTGTTACAAAGAGATACTTGTATCCCTCCATTTGGCTGTAAGACTGTTGGAACAACAACCTCGAGAAATTGAAATTCCCTTAAGAATCATATGTTAGGTGAAGGAAAAGGATGGAATCTGGTACCAGAGGCAGAGGAGTTTGTCTTTGACTTCATAAAGTGCTGACTCAGCAGACCACTTAACAGAAGAATCCAGAACTCTTGATGGAAAAGACTGCTTAGCTGTGCACAGCTCTTCCTGTGTACTTAAACCTCGTGTCGGGACCCTGAAGATGGAGTGCAGATGGTCACTGGACTTCTTTATTTGTTCCTCTTCTCAAGGTAGCCATCGAACAAATATCCTTTCTCATTTCTTTGTAGTAGGCCTGTTGAGACTGAGCAGCAGAATCTAGCTGTTGGGGCTGCCGGAGGCCAGGCTGTAGCTCTAACTACTCCAGTAACACTACTTACTCAGCATGAACCGTGAGGCTCAGAGCAAGACCTTGTAAACCACAACAGCCAGACCAGAACCAAAGAAACAAAAGGCAGTCTGAGAACTTTGAGCCCTGAATCCACCTTCTTTGCTTGTCATCAGAAGCATCATCTTCCACGTTGGTGAGGTCATTCACTGTTACTGCTGATGGGCCTTACCTGAGCAATTGATTGCCCTATGAGGAAATACCCAGGATTTGTCATCTTCTCAACTCACTACCTTCAAACTTTGAATCAGAGACATGCAACCAAGGTCTGTTTCTAGAGGAGAAGCTAATACACTGGCTAAATGAATATCCAGAGGAACCTGAAAGGAAATAAAATACTAGAATCGACTATATCTGTTGCTACAGATACTAATGTCCGAGATTTGGTTATAACTTACTGCCTTGAAGAGCTGCATGTTGCTGTAGTGGTTGTTTGGTTGACTGAAACCTGAGCCCGGCATTTAGCAAAGTAGGGTGTCAAAATGCCCCTGGTATAACCAAAAGGGAGGAATCCAAAAGATTTAATATGAGAAAAGTGGAAGGAATTTATCTTTTGTGTTTCTCCTGCCTGTCACCTGACTGGATCTTCCAGGAGGACCTAGAGATACCCTCGACCAAGGCCGTGGGAAGAAATAATGTTGGGAGTGGGAAGGTCCAGTAGCCTTGAAAAGCACAGTGCAAAAGACAATGAACAGGGGCTGGAGAGATGGCTCAGAGGTTAAGAGAACTGACTGCTGTTCCAGAGGTCCTGAGTTCAATTCCCAGAAACCACATGATGGCTTACACCCATCTATCTGGTGTCCTGACAATATATACAAAATAAACAAATTTAAAAAAAAAAAGAACGGAAAAAAAAAGAATGAAAGAAAAAAAGAATGAAAGAAAAAAAGAAAATGGCAACAAAGTACCTGACCACATTTTAAAAAAAAAAAAAAAAAGACAATGAACACTGTCCTCAAAGTACGCTCTCTGATTGAGCAAGAAATCCTGAGTCATGGAGTTCACCCATCAACACTCATGGAGCAGACAAGGTGAGTGCAATTACTGTGATAATCAAGAATAAAGACCATGCAGGTATGAATGCACAGATCAGTTACCTTTGGAATAAAACCAATGGCAGCCGGCTCCCCCCCTCCAAAGTGCAATTTAACCTGTGTCCACAGGAAAGGGGTAGGCCTACATGCAGAAAGATAATGGCCATGCTGTTACTTTGTCTCCAGTCATTACCAGTTCATAGCAGCAAGAACCGCCCTGGTAACAATGGCGACAGATCTCTTTAGGAAAGCAATCATCTGTCTGCACTGTAAAAAATGCAGTAATTTATAATTCTCTGCCCAAGCCATCTTTTAAGGAGTCTGAGGTTGTGTAGGGGGAAGGTAAACACTGGGATTTGGAGGTCTAAAGCAAATTTTGGAAGGTCAGACAGTTCTCATCTACAGATCAAAGCAGATCCAGAGAACTTTCTGTGTGTTGCAGAGACGCCTTTATTCAGGGTGTTTAGGACAAACTTTCCCACCTAATCAGCTGGACTGAGCAGGACAAATTAATTTGCAAAATCACTTTCACTCTTGAAGTCTGCCCCGGCAGTGTCCCAGGATGGAGTAACTGTCCCACAGTTAAGACCTGAGACCTTTTCCATAAAGAGGAAAGTTTTGAGTCCTGCTCAGAATAGGAAAATGGTTCTGGTGTCTTTAAAAGAAAAGGAAGGGCCCCATGTCTGATAGTAAGAGGGCCACAAAATCTTGCCAGGCAAGCCCTACAGGGTCCCAGCCAGGACAGGACAGCCTAGCCACCGGAGCAGGAGCTGCAGTGTGGGCAGAAGGGGGGCAGCCTCTCCCACTTCTTTACCCTTGCTGAGACCCCAGGCATCAAGGTAACCTTACTACCTGGTGCACCCAGGGCTCCACTTCAGACCGGCCAAGGGGTACATGGCAGTTTTTCTGTGTGGGAGGTCCCTGAGCTGTACTGCTTGGGTGGGAGACTGAAAAGAGAAGCTATGCGTGGTCCTTTCTACTGATTCTCCAAGCCTGCTTCCTGTAACTGAGATAGTCTTTCTGTTCTCCGAATCCCTTGGTCCTATGCACCTGGTCTGCCTGTGTTCTGCACCACTAAGCCTGGATACCCTTGCTTTGTTTCTACTTTTCAGTCATGAAGACAACATAAGGGGGGAAACATAACCAGAAGCCACACTGGGTGTCTTAGATGTCTGGGGTTTTTTTATGGTTTCTGTTTTATATTAATGGTATCTAGGTTACAAGTACTTATAAGATTAAAAGAGGGCAAAAGAGGAAAAATATGTATTAGAAGTTTGATTAACAGAGGAGGCAAAATCTCCCTTCCTTATAGGATCATTATAATATAATAACTTTGTGAGAGAGAATGCTTATTAAGCTTTTCAGGATGCCCACCCCCACCTACAAATGCACACGAACTGGTTATGGATATGTAGACAACTTGGTTCAGTCTTACAGAGAAACCAATACCTTTTGGGTAAGGATAATATTGGAAAACTGTCGCAGACTGAGCGCACTGAAAAGCTGGCTCTGGAGATGGCATCAGCCAGCTACTTCAGACCAAAGCAAGCTTGTCTCAAAGGTTCGTCTAAAGCCCCCAAGCTGGGTCAAGCTGGCGCCCTGACTCTGTGCCAGGGAGAAGGAGAACGACAGAACATCCCAGGAAAAGACATTGTGTACTTGGGAGCAGCTAAGAGGTAAACTATTTCCAATAAAGGTTACCTTTATTTATATCTTTGTGTAAAGGTGCATATAGATATGTGTGTGTGTGTATATGATGGATAGATAGATAAAGATATATATATTTATTTAACAGTATGCTTATACATAGAAAGGATAAGAGGGACCCTCTGGCTAAAATCTCTCAATAATAACCCAGTATCATAGTCAGCTAAATTCTGTTAGATGCTGTAAACATCAACTTGATAATTATCATAACTAACTCTACATCCTGCATAAGTCACAAAGCCTGTCTTATGTTTTCTTGGAAACTTACAATGGTTTAACAACATGTACACAGGTAATACTAAGTTTTTGTTTGCTGTTTTTTGGGTTTTGTTGTTGTTGTTTGTTTCTTTTTGTTTTGTTTTGAGACAGGCTCTCTCTACATAGCCCTGTTTGTCCTGGAACTCACTGTACAGACCAGGCTGGCCTGGAACTCACAGAGATTCCCCGTCCCTCTATCTCCCAAGTGCTTGGCTTAAAGGCGTGTGCCACCATGCCCAGCTGAAAAACACTCTTTATTACACTACCCTACGTATGTAATTTGGATTCAACCTTCTACTAGGATGAAGTTGCATATGTCTTCTAAGCTGAACAGTTGCAGTCCTGACTCCATGTGTCTGCTCAAAACAATCACACTTGAGGTTACAAGCAGTGGTGGCAAACATGTTTAATTCCAGCACTCGGAAGGCAGAAACAGGCAGATCTCTGTGAGTTCAAGGCCAGCCTCCTCTATAGAGTGATCCAGGAGAGCCAGGAGCACACAGAGAAGCCCTGTTTCAAAGAAACAAACAAAAAAAAAAAAAAAGAAACCTAAAATAAGACAAAAATGAAAGCAGAGCCCTCTTGGTATGCTTACTAGCCCGGTTTATGCTCTGCCTCACCTTTTTTGAAGATAAATACATTTCCTTGCTGCACATTTCACTTGATTCTTGTGTTCTCTTGTGTGACACGCATGACACTGAGATTATTTCCTTCCTACAGGCACTCAAGCATGTGGTCATCTTGGAATCCAGAATGACAGAGTTGACCAAACACACACTGACCAGTGACTGAAACTGGCCTCCAGCAAGCTAGAGAAGGCCCCTGAATATGCAGAAGTTATCTACAGCATCTATGGCCACACCTTGAAGCAAGCCAGTCACCTGATAGAGCCCAGCGTGGCCTGTCAAGGCAGGACTTCTTAGAGTCGTCTTGCAAAACCAGAGCAGAGAGAAGCTTACTTTGAAGGAGACCACACTTAATTAAGCATGCATCTTGCTTCCTTCTCCAGTTCTTCCTCTATTAAACCGAAAACTCTCATTAGCACCCAGGTAAGACACATCACTGAACCCGTTTATCTGTTCCTCCGCCCAATATGCTACATTAATTAAGGCTCCTTTTCCTACTTCTCACCATGAATCACCCACCTTCAGCTGGTGTTTCAGGGTAGGTGGCAGAATGGAGGCATTTTCCTTAAAACTCTAGTAACACTTATTATATATTTTTGTATTTATTTGATTATTTATTAAGATTACAGTTAAAAATCACTCATCTGAATGACTGCTTTTTTATTTTTTTCAACCTTCCGACCTTTTGACCTGAGGTGAATGCTTCACTTGGCAGCCTAAAGCTAGAAACCCTTCCGGGGTAACCAGATAGCCCTTAAGACCAACTTGGGGACCAGAAGTGTAACCAAGCTAGCGAACATGCCTAGTGCATAGGAAGCTCCGCAGGAAGGAAAAGGAAGGCGGCTTGGGTTTGCCAGCATGCTGGAGGCTTTTCTCACACCAGACTTCTAGTTTCCCTTTGAGGCAGATTGAGAATGGGATAGAGCTGAAAGTTTCTGAGCTAAATGAAAGGCAGTTGTAAAGACTGAAAGCTCTTGGTCCACCTTGGCTTCATTCAAACTAGGGGACAGAATTGAAAAAAGAATCTTTATTACAGGAACTTGAGAGAAGATATTATATAAATAAGACCCATAAAAGGTCACATAGCCCCTGTCTCTGTCCTTTTAGCCCCAAGTAAGGCCACAGGTGAAGTTGGTACACTTCCAAACTCTTCTGGTCTTAATTTAATAAAGCATCTCTTTTCCTGTAGCTATCCTTGTGTCTCTGTTCAATTTACTGAAAAAGGCAACAAGAACTTAGAAACTCCAGCATCTCCCATCCAGACACAATCAGTGCTCTAACCCTTGGGCTTTCCGTCCCTTTGGCTCTCCCTCTGTGTCTTTAATGATTTTTTTGGTTTTGTGTGTTGTGAATATAACTCGTGTCCTTACACACACTAGGCAAGTTCTCTACTCCACTCCCATCCCCAGGCCTTGGAAGCATCACAATCACTCCTGAGTGGGCTAGAAAGAAATAAAGTGTTTTGTCTGTTTCTTTAGCAGAAAGTTCTCAGAGTGGGCATGTATAGTTCTGGGAGCTAGCATACAGGAGACAGCTATTTTAAGAAGCATCAAAGATGATTCTTTTCCATAATATACTAGCATGTATTTACAGCACAGAATTCAAATCTTCTTGTAAGACTTTTATTCAAATATTTTAACCCCTCGCCACACGCCCAGTAAAAACTTTGTTTACACAAAGACCCTATTACTGCATTGCAGAATTTGATGGTCTAGAGCAATGACCTCTTCCCCCTCCCATCTTCATTTCCTGTGACCAGTTCTCTAAAGACTAACTAATCGAAAAAGACTTTGAGATCGTACTTCAGCCAATTGGGGGAAAGGCACAGTCAGCTCTAGCATTAAAACCAAGGACACTTCCTGCCCCTGCTTGGGTCAGCAGCAGCAATTCACTTTAGGTAGAGAAACAAGTCTCCGGCTGAAAGGATCCATCTCAGGCCTTGCTTACTCCTCGGTATCAGCTACAAGGAGCTACCGCTCTGTGTCAGTTCAGTAAAGCTACCAAGTCGCTTGTTGTTCACTAAATTGATGACGGTTAGCGATACTTTTAGACCACTGCTTCAGGTCTCCGCCTTCAGCCTGTCAGGAAACTCACTAATGTAGCATTAGCCCCCAGACTGTGGGAATCCGGTTCCCAAGAAGGTGGTCAAGTGAGAGAAAATGCCATTCTTGCTTGTCAACTTGACTACATTTGAAATGAACTCAAACCCAAGGGGCTGTGTACGTCTGTGCGGGACTTTTCGTTAATTAAATCATTTGATGTGGGCAGAGCCACTTTTAATCCAGATCCTTTGAGGTAGGAAAATGCACCTTAAATCCAGCTCTTTTGAGGTGAAGACCCACCTTTAATCTGGGCTACATCAGCTGCTGGCAGCCTATATAAAGGACACGAGAGAAGGAAGCCTGCTCTCTGCCTGTTTCTTCTCCCTCTCCCTCTTGTTGACAGTCCCTTCCTTCACCGACATCAGAGCTTACTTCTTCAGGACACTGAAGACCAGCTGACACATTCAGCCTTGTGAACTGAACAACTACTGGGTACTTGGGCCTTCTGTTTCTAGACAGCCTTTGCTGGACTAGCAGAACCACAGGCTGTAAGACATTCTAAGAAATCCCCTTTCTATATATAAATATGGACAGACAAATGATAGATATAAATTCATTCTGTAAGTCCTGCTCTCTAGAGGGCCCTGACTAACACAGTGCCCTAGAAATAAAAATATCACGAAAGAATTTTGCCAAGGAACTGAAGAGTAATCTCACTCCTGGAACTCACAAGGACATTTAGAATCCTGCTGGCCCGTGAATCCTGGCATTGTCCTTTGATGCCACCCAGTCTGGGAGCCTAACAAAAGCTCCTCAGAGTTTGCCCTCCAGTGCTCATTCCCAGGGCTGGAAGCTCCGGGAACAAACCAACTATGGTGAAGTCCCTAAACGTGACACAGTTTCACCAGTCTGGTTTTGTTGACTTCCTCTCCTGTTGGTTTTAAATGATGGGACTTGAGGCTTGCTTGGCAACCATGGTGGCCCTGTGATCCAGGAATCGAAGAGACAGTCACAGCGCAGCAGGGGTGTGAGGCGTGGGAAATGAGGATCCTCTCTTGGGGTTCTTAGTCTCATTGATAACAGAATTTAAGACCAGACTCAAATCAAAGTTTAAGGGCAATTTTATTAGTGTTTAAAAGGAAAGCTTCCAGAGCAGGTAAGCTGTAAGTCTCAGCGGCCTCCTAGAGGAGGAGAAGGAGAGAAGGGACAAAGGGATATGCCCTTTGAGCAGACACGGAGGTCAGACATGTGATAGATAAAAAGCCACGTGGCGAGGAGGGGGCTTTAAAAAAAGATCAAGGAAGTCCCAAACATTGGGGAAGTCCAAAGTGTCAGAGAAGGCATGCTTAGAAAAGAGAGAGAAAGAAGTGAAGGGGAAGTTAGGCTTTTCTGAATAATTCCCCAAAAGTGGTAAGGCGTGCAAAGCTGCAGGCCATTCCCTAGTAAGTCAGTGGCAGGGAAAGTACAGTATCTACTTATTCCACTTACCTATTTAGCATGGCTTAAAGTGAACCCCCTTTCTTCAGGAGGTGTTTCCTTGGCTAGGTAATTGACTGGACGCCATGGAATTTCAGGTCTCCACCCAAGTCAAGCCTCTATGCTCTTGACCAGAAGTTTCTCTCAATGGGTTATCCGAACAGCAGAAATCATAGATTTAGGCAACAGCTCTAGTCTCAGGAAAGCCGAGTGAAGAGTGACAGTGGTGACTGAATTAGGCAATGACAGTGAGGTGGACTGGGCTGGGGTTTCAACACAGGGATGGGGGATTTCAGCAAGCGTTAGGAGAACAGAAAGTTCCTCGGTCTGGCTCTGGCAGAGTTTGATCCAAAATGACTGAGGTAACATCATCTTGTGCTGACTCCATTTTGTGTTTTCTTAGACCAGGCTCAGCCTCCTATCTTCCTCCTTACAAGTGTCTTCGAGATTTCTATGGCCTTGACCACGATCTAGTTGTATTAACCAAAACAAAAGTAAACTAACAACTAAAAAAAGATAGAGGTCAAAAATAATTGATGTTTGTCTAAAATAATAACCATGCTCTACTAGGAGTGAATATTTCAAGGCTACTTTGATGTACATGATAGTCTCTGTGATTTTAGCCTTTGAAAATGCTATATCCCCAAGCCTAGGCACCAGGAATCTTTTCAGAGACACAAACCTGCTCTTGGCCTGGCCGTCAATAAAAATGACTTAAAGCCTTTTCTTTCTTTTTTGTTGGGGGGGTGCGGGGGAGGATGGAGGAGTTGGGACAGAGTTTCTCAGTGTAGCCTTGGCTGTCCTGGAACTCACTCTGTAGACCAGTCTGGCCTCAAACTCACAGATTCGCCTGCCTCTGCTTCGGGAGTGTTGGGATTAAAGGCCTACACCACCATTGCCAGGCAACTTAAAGCTTTTAATTGGCTTGATCAACATGATGGTCCATAACTATCTTGTGTCGATCCTTTCAGTTCACGGTTTTTTCCAACATCCCTGAATCCTGCTGAGGCGTTCTTCTCAAAGACCTCTAGTCAGATGAAGACTCCACTACTGAAGAGACAGAGAGATGTGTACAATGTAGTTAGGGGAGGGAAAAGGGCAGTAGGAAGCTTAATGTTACAGTCAGACATGTGCTGGAAATAAAGGTTGCAATTGTTAAGATTAATACTATTAACAAGAGTCCCTCAGGGACTGGAGAGATGGCTTAGCGGTTAAGAGCACCAGCTGCTCTTCCAAAAGACCCAGGTTCAACCCCCAGCACTCATATGGCAGCTCACAACCGTCTGCAACTCCAGTTCCAGATAGCCGACATCCTCATGCAGATATACATGCAAGCAAAACACCAATGCACGGGAAAATTCTTAAAAAAAAAAAATAAAAAAAAAAAAAGAGGCCTCTTCTCCCCCTCACAGTACCAGAAGGAGCTCTGCAAGGGACTAAGGGAGAAAAACTCTACCTCGCTGCAGTGCCTATGAACCACAGTAATTATAGAACGGCAAGACATCCTGAATGATTCAATAGTGATCCTAGATCCTGGGGATGGAGAGAGACAGAATGATGTGAATATAGTACTCACATATGAAAATCTCAAAAAAAAAAAAAAAACAAACTTAGAAAAAGGATGAGACCTCCTGTTCTGAGCTGGAACATTGGAAAGAGTACCCTCAGGTCAAGAACCTACAGAGCTGACCTTCCAGTGTGTGCAGGGAGAAAAGCCCACGGGGTTGCTTCAAAGTTGGGTGGTGGTGGCAGTGCATACCTTTAATCCTAGCACTTGGGAGGCAGAGGCAGGGGGATCTCAGAGTTTCAGGCCAGCCTGGTCTGCCAGGACTGTTACACAGAGAAACACCATCTCAAAAAAAAAAAGAAAGAAAGAAAAAAAAAGAAAAAGAGAGAGAGAGAGAGAGTAAAGGAAATAAGAAAGAAAGAAATTGCTTCAAATGTGCTTCAAGGAGGGAAGAGCCCACTCCAAGCTGGCCGCCAAACTTGGAAGTGGCATCAAGCTGTACTGGTTTTGGAAGCATGAAGTCAAGATTGAGAGCTTCTGGGAGGCTTCCTCTTAATTTCCAGAGAGCTGCTGAAGCCAAGCACCATGTGAGAGGGGAACCCCTGTGAGGTCATGATGGGCCATTGTTGGAAATTGTGTAAGTGAAGCCTGGGATGCCAGAGCTGAGAGATGTCTGCCAAGGACAGCTGCATGCTGCCAGTAGAACCAGCCAGAGCCGGGGAGGGGGAGGGAGAGAGATTACAGGAAGCAAAGTTGGAGAGGTGGCTCTATCTAAAAGTCCCAGACACTATGCGTGGAGCAACAGCTGGTGTTTGCCCTACTGGGTTTCTGTCTTTTGGTCCAGTATTTCTTCACCATCTCTCCTTTCCTCCCGTTGGAAAGGGAATAAATATTCTGTGCCATTGTAAGCTTAAAGTACGATGTTTGCCTTTTGGTTTTACAGAGGGCTATTGCTAAGAGATTGTCTTGAGCTGCAGAGGAAGCTGGACTTTTGAACGGTTTTGAGGGCGTAAGGCAGAGTGGTTTGAATGGGCGCTGTTCCGTCCAGGCTCGGGTACTTGAACACTTAGTCCCCAGCTGGTGCAGCGCTGTACAAGGTTTAGTAGCTGTGACCTTGCTGGAGGAAATCTGTCACTGGAGGCAAGCTTTGAGAGCGTCAGCGAGAGCGCAGCGTCTTGACCCAATTCCGGTTGGTTTTCTTTGCTTCCTGTGTGTGGACGGGAATGTAGCCACCAAGCTACCTGGTCTGACTACCTGTTTCTGTGTCCTACAGCCACTGTAGACCCTCTCTGGGTCTACAAGCCCAAATAAACCTTCTTCTGTGAAATGTTTTTGATCATGGTGTGGTAACACAACAGTGAAAAGTATCACACCTCAAACACCCAAGTGAAGCCCTCTTCCTTCCGTTCTCTCCTCCCTTCATTTTAAAACTGTCTTTCCATTCTGCCTTAGGATATAAATTGATTTTCACTTCTTTCAGTCAATAATGTTTTTTCTCATAGGCACAAATCAGAATCACACTGTCCTTTTGTGCACTGAAATTCCTAGAGGAAAGCCAGCCCTGCGTTAAATGTTCCACAAGGTTGGTTGCATCATTTGGAGCCCTTGACCACGAGGAGTTGGAATGGTACAGATTTCAGAGCCAAAGTATCTTTGGCTATTTTTAGCCTCATGAATAGTTACTCATTGTCTGCCTCTGTAATTGATTGACAGTGGGCATAAGTGATTCCATGTAGCCACCCACCACCTCTGGCACATAACAACCTTTCCACCCTTTCTACCTTCATATGCAGGAGAAACATACAGTCATCTATTAAGCACTGCCATGTTGATGAAGGGCATTGTCCCCACCTAAAATGAACCACATAGGACTCTATTTTTCTATTCTGTCCGTTGGCTTCCCTGTAAGAAGAGTTGTTTAGAGTCCCTAAATTAGATGGAGTTTAGTTTGAAATTTGAATTACATATCTTAAAAGCAAGTCACAGTTTTATAAGATTAAAATACAAGGTTTAGCCAGGCAATGGTGGTGCACGCCTTTAATCCCAGCACTCAGGAGGCAGAAATAGGCAAATGGATCTCTGTGAGCTTGAGGCCAGCCGGGTCTACAGACAGGCTCCAAAGCTACACAGAGAGATCCTGTATCAAAAAAATAAAATAAAATACATGGTTTCAGCCAGATCACAGTCCCTCTGGTGTTCCCAAAGATTTCTGGGGAGGGGGTTAGATTGTGATAGGAGAACAGACTAGAGTAAGCTACATCCAAGATTAACATATTAAAGAAGCCAATGGCCTAGAAAGACTGAAAACCCTTCCCTATCTGAGCTTCATAATAGAGCATTCTCAAAAATTAAGTCCAAAATATATAACCATGAGTGGGGTGGATCACATGGCTTATAGCCACGTGATCAAGTCACCAGACTGCTTTCATTGAAAGGTGTCTTTTCTCTTCCTTAATAAACTGTGTTTCTATTTTTAACCATGTGTCCTTGATCTAATTCTTTGCTGTGGCCCTTAAAAGAGACTGGATGCTTGAGCAGGTGGCCCGGGATTCAGACCCATGCCTGTTATAATGTTCCATTATACAATCATCCCTAGAAGGTGTTAAGCGAGAATCTGAACACACCACAGTAGAATAATACCTACTCCAGCCCCCATGAGCCAACAACTTATTAGGGAGGAAGATCTGAAGCACCACATGGTAGCCAAGGCAACCAGCCATGGAACTATGTAATGCTATTGGCTGCCCCTGTGTGGGAGTTGGACTTGGAGGGAAAAGTCTGGGACTTGGCCAGGTGGGAGGGACAGGAGAAGCGAGTACGCACAAGTTGGCACAGATACCTGAACCTACAGGAAGGACAGTTGTAAGGATTGCAAGGGAGACAAGGTGGGTTGGGGAAACATGTAAACACTGACTCATGAATCTGTCACATCACTGCCCTTGCTCCACCCAGCTGTGCAATGGTGACCTGAGTCATGAACTAAGAGCTGGCATAGTTACTAAGCACAGAACAAAGTGCTTCCAGAACTTTGACCAAAGTACTTTTTTTTTTTTTTTGAGACAGGGTCTTTCTATTATATAGCTCTGGCTGTCCAGGAACTCACTATATAGACCAAGTTGGCCTTGAACTGCCAGAGACCACCTGCCTCTGCCTCCAGAGTGCTGGGATTTAAGATATGTACCTGATGTGGTGAAGATTTTGTTTTTAAGAATAGTGGGGCTGGGCAGTGGTGGTGCACACCTTTAATCCCAGCACTTGGGAGGCAGAGGCAGGAGGATCTCTGTGAGTTCGAGACCAGCCTGGTCTACAGAGCTAGTTCCAGGACAGGCTCCAAAGCTACTGAGAAACCTGTCTCGAAAAACCAAAAAAAAAAAAAAAAGAAAGAAAAGTGGGTTGGGGATGTAGCTCAGTTTATAAAATGCTTGCTTAGCGTACATGAAGCCCTGGATTTAAATCCATATGAACACTGGTGACACCAACACTACTCAACAAGTACATGCCAACCTCATTGCATCCTCCTTCACATGCTTTATGTTACCTGGTCAGCCCCGTGCGCCCACAAAGAAGCCCTGTCTCTGAGGAGCACCATCACCCCTGGCTCTCCTATGGCTTCCTGACAGTGTTCATCCACAACTTTGCTGTCCAAAGTTGAAAGTCAGAGGTTTTAAGGATGAGACAGTGATTCAGATAACATGAAAAAAGTGCTTGTTGTAATTTAAAAACTGATACAAAAGAGAAAGACGCCATGCGACAGAACTCACGTGAGGGGTTTCATATTAGGGGAAAGGGAACATAAAAGGGGCAAGGGGAGGGGAGAGACTGGCCTCTAGAGACAGAAAGAGCAGAAGAGAGAGGCTTCTAGGTTTTTAGAAAGAAAAAAAGAAGAAGAGAGAGGCAGGGGGTGGAGAGACAAGAAGAGAAATAGAGAGAAACAGAGAGGGGGGGAGGTAGAGGAGGGCAGGAGCCCACCTTTTAAAAGGGAATGCAGTGAATGTGCTCAGGAGCTGCTCTTAGTGGCTACAGCTGAGGATGTATTCTGTCAGGACCCCAAGGGCAGGCCAGTACAGACGCCTGAATGCTAACACTACTGAGGGATGAGACTCCTGTAAAACAAGGATGTAGGTCAAAGGAAAATAAAGTTCCAGTGCCGTTTGTTAGGGCTATCTACACCCTGCAAGAAAACTACTCTGAATTTGATGCTATGGCACTAACTGGGCAGTGTGTGGTACTGAGTCTTGTCTTTAGAATCCTTGGGGGCACTGCAGAACTAACTTAAGTCTTGTGGGGTACATCAGGAAAGCTCTTCCCTCAGTCCGGGTCTTGGCAATCTACTCCGGGACACCTGCTGGATCAATTTAGTGCTTATTCCATCAGGAGTCTCTGCCCTCTTACTGATCTGCGCTCTGGAAGATTCTGGAACGACTCCTTGTCTCCAGGCATCAGCAAGGCTTTACCAGCTTCTCCGTCAGCAGTGAGACTTGTACAGGCACCTGGCTGGGCACGCTGCTACTTGCTGGAAACAGCCATCGTTTTATCTTCTCCTTAAGCGTGAGTCCAAGATTATTTCCTCTTTCTCAGTGTTGCACCTTTATCTTTCTTTTCAGGCTAATATTTTATAGAAAGCCGGAAGACAGCTAAAGGACAGGGAGATTAGCTTTTAGAAAACCCAACACGGCGGGCGTGGGCAGCAGAGAGACAGCAAGTTTGTAGACAAGCTGTAGACATTGTTTGGGTTGGACAATTGGACAATTCATAGGCCCCTGAAAAGAAGCCTGCAGCCTATGTTCTAGAATCCACTTCCAGGTCTGTTTAGGACAAAACACAGCAGCACTGAAATTTGAACCAGGTGCCTTCATCTCGCAGTCAGAGGGCAGGATCAACAGGCAGAGAAGCAAAATGGTCTTCAGAGAACAATCACTCGCGAGAGTTTTAACTGGCTGTGGCATATGTCCAATATCTGCTTCTCCTTAGCAATGACAAACACAGCCATGTCTTAGAGTTGGCAAAGTCACATTTCTGTCTATCTGGGCATGTTTTATTATTTCTTTATTAAATTTTTTCATACAGTTTGATCATTTTCCCCTCCCCCAACTGTTGTCGTCAGCAATATGGCCTTACTATCAGGCTGTAAGGAGCAACCGATAGCCTTGGCAACAGCCTGTGATGTTTAGAAGTTCCTATGGGATGACTTACCTGGTCAGTGACTCAACAATGTGCAACCCATTCCTGGCACTGGAGCGGTTTTTTTGTTCTTTT